>CAEGAE010058579.1:0-34822 GCA_903067095.1 Girardinus metallicus
GTCACCCCCAAACTGGAGCAGTGGCTACAACAGATCCCAGGAACAACATCAGACATCTCAGTCCAGAAATGTGCAGTGCTAGGCACAGCCAAGATACTGCGCAGAACCCTCAAGCTCCCAGGCCTCTGGTAGAGGACCCGAGCTCAGAGGATGAAAGAGACCACCCGCAGAGGGTGAGAAGGGAATTTTATATATATATATATTATATATATATATATAAAGTGTAATATTTCTGCAAGGGACTATAAACCTAAACCTTATATGTATGATTTCCATCCACCAGAAAGGCCCAGATTTCCAACCTTAGGTAACAGTTAACCTGTAGCTACCTACTTACAGTAACTGGAGGCAGCACAATACCACCTCTGTCTCCTTGTGAAGAGCAGAACAAGTCTGGCTCTGTTCCTTTTCCCTGTACTGGGCGCTGCCTTCTCTACAGTTTCCTGCAGGCAAGGAGCTGCATGCAAGTTGATGCTTTCACGCTTAGTTATATTTGCACTGAGGTCAGCTTCAATGTCAAAGCAAATGGATTCACTAAAGGCTGCGACGATAACACCTCCCGTAAAAGTGCACATATCTGGATTGCAATTCAAGGTCAATATTTAAAATCTGTAGCAATTTTTTTTTATCCAAAATTGTTGTCCACTGTTGAAGCACGGTGCACAAACTCACAGTTAGACTGCAGGGTCGACGCTTTCCTACACGTTTCATACAGGTACTTTCATGGACCATGGAAAAAAATGTGTCCTTCTATTGGACAAACTTTGCACAATTTGAGGAATGTGCCTAAGGGCGGCAAAAGATCGTGGAGTAGGAAGTGGAAACGGCAGTTTGGAAATTATGTGAAAACAATGGAGCATCGCTGTGACTTGCAGAGTGTGTGTAAACAGTCACATAAAAATGATTTTGGTAAAGGAAGGGGCTACCTGTAGGATTCCAGGCAACAGGCAGAACCAGGAAACGTGACAGGTTATACTTACAGGTCATTTATGCGAGTGTGTGGAGAGAATGTGTGAAGAAAGTTGACATACAAACAAGCTGGAGTAAATATACAGATGATGTTTGCTGAGCGAAATGAAGGCAGGATGTAAATGCGTGTGTGCGTGTGTGTGTGTGTGAGGGAGTGAGGTTAGATCATCATGCGTGTCAGACCTTGAGCTGTTGTTGTCTAAGCCTCTCATCCTCCTTTTCTCTTCTGACTTTGTCCTGCTCTTCCTGTAGCCGGCGCTTCTCCTGGATAAGAACAAGAGACACAGCAGAGAAAGAGACTTAAGGGTTTAGTCTGTACACAGCACAGGAAGAGTCAGAATCACAAAGCTTTAATTGTTATTGTACTGATGTGCGACAAAATTCATTTCAAATCAGAAGTATTATCACGTAAAGGGCGAGGGGGACCTATCCCTGATTAACAAATCATCATAAACACAGTTAATCTAAAATAAAACATAAACTGAAACAAAATAATTAATTAAAATACATTAATAGAAAAGACTCAAAGTATTTATTTTGTTCTGTTGCACCTGGAATAAAAACAGATTTTGGTTGGGTTTTGAATTTAATTAGACCAACACATTCGCTATTTTGATGTTGCACAATATTTTAAACAGTGAAGCGAGGAGCATATGAAAAAAAAAAAAGATTTCCGGTGTACTTTTGTTTGGCACACCTTAGCAGACGGACAGTAATTTTTTTTATCAGAGGGGGACAAACAAAAATGTTCCAGCTCCTTTCAAGCAGGTTGGCTTGTGCTGCTGTACAGCGTTTGTAAGAGCCAGCTGGAGATGGAGGTCTGGGCTTTCACCACATCATTCAAACACATGAATAGAGCTGCTCCAATAGCAGCCTGTTGCTGTGGACTCAAAATGTGTTTTTGTTTGTTTGTCTTTTACTGTTTTTCCCCATTTTCCATCAAGCTGTTTTTCTATCATTTTAAGATGTTTGTCTGATAACTTTAATGCTTTGCTGCATTGGACATTTTTGTTGGCACTTCCTCTGCATTTCTAATGATAAGTCACCATGCCAATGGGAGACATTTATAAGCAATAGCAATCAAATTTTATTTGTATAGCACACTTCAGCAGCAAGACATTTCAAAGTGCTGTACATCATAAAAACACAAAAAGGAAAAACATCAGTAATTAAAGATGTTTCAAAGCTCAGGTACTCAATGAGCTGAAGAGGAGATATGGAGATAACATGTGGGTTATTTTTTAAAAAGAAAAAGACACATGGGTTATGAGTGCATTAGAAAAAGATTGTCAAAAAAATAAATATCGCAACTTTCATGACTTTTTTATAGAGCAACCAACTTTCTTATCACTAGCTTTTTTAAAAATCACACTTACACTCTACCCTTCAACCCAAAGTGATACTTAAATTGTGATTTTATTTCTTTTAAAGGACTATGTTATTATACTTATCACTGCCTTTATCTTGTGCTTCTTGCCATTACTCTGACTTGCTTTAAGTCTTTAGACTTCATTTTGAATTTTATGCATTTAATTTGATACTTTGATTATATTCTTCAACTTCTTTAACAATTTGCATAACCACATTTATTTGCCATCCACTGACTGTTTCAGTACATGAGGAACAAACTCACTCATCACATTCACATTCACTGAAATATTTAAAATGTCCATATAGCAAAAAGAGAGCTGCTTAATCCCTTTATGCTGTGTGTTTTTATGTGTGTGTACTCACAGCAATGGCCTCCAGTCGCTGTTTGTATTTCTCGGCCTCATCCATCCTGGCACCTGTCAGACACCAGGACACGATCAAAGTTTAGAGCTCTGTGGTTAACAAACACACAAACACTCAACTGGATCCATTTACGCAGTTTTTATCACTGTAGGGGGTTTGGAAAGAGCGATCCCCCTCTCCCCTTCTGTACTTTAAAAAAAAAATAAACAACAAAAATCCACGGAATTCCTCTGGAATCCAACAGAGCATTTTTTTCTGTTAATTTTCCCAGCTTTTGTGCTGTAATTTTTTTTGTTTTCATCTTTGTAAGTGTAAATGTTGGCTGTCATTTGAAGAGAAGAATCAAAGAGCATTTCTGCACAAGTCCCCAAACTCCTGCAGTCTTGTTCCTGCAACATCAGAGACCGAGTAGGCAAGCTGATGAGTGGGAGCAAGATCAGAGGCAGAGGCTCAGGTTCAGCCTTCACAGTTGGCAAAGTGTGTAATTTGGCAAGCATAAGGCAACATGTGCCCTTAACTACAGAGCTCCTCTGACCCACAGTTCCAAATAAAAACTACAAGAACGTCCCCCTTCTGATCCATAGTTAATCTTCAAGTTTTGTCGTGACACGTTCTGTCTCAGAAAAGGAAATATTAGGTTTTCCCTGCAGCCAACACTAAATTGGAAAATATTTGAGTTCTGCAAAACCCAAAGGTACACAAGAGAGCTTAAAGAAGAGTCAAACATAGCAACCAGCTCCTCAACACTCCATCATTCCTGTGCTCTCACCAACTACAACAAAAAAAAAAAAACAGCTCAGAAATCTCTGGTTTTATCAATTGAAAGGACAAAGGGAAAGAAAATCTTAGGATAGCCAGAAATGTACATTTATTGATAATAATTTTACCCAAATAGTTCTTTTTTCAGGGTTTGATAATTATTATACAACCTGGATTTTACAAAAAAAATAGATGTAAAACAAACAAAAAAAGTGGTATTGTGAATACTTTCCAGGTGCACTGCACTCAAACACTTCCATTCATCAAACACTTCCGTTATTTTCATTTTCAGTACAGATCAGGTCAGGGCCGTTCACACCGATTAAAATTAACCTGCTTTGTCTCATCCGAAATTAGCTGTGACGAGTCCTTGGGGCCATGGTCCTCTCAATTTCAACCATCTGCCAGTCAGAAACGGCTGAGACACGGCCAAAGCTCAAACCTGCCATAAACTGGAAACTGCTGGATCATCAATATCACTTTCTACTCCTTCATGCTTGACTGAAACTTGCAGAAAATAAAGTTTTAAACTACTGTGCCAACTATCAATATTAATGCTCTGGGGTTGTTTTGTTGCCATGGATAACTGTGTTTTGTATGTGAGGACGACCTTTTGTTTACTGAAGTTGAGCCAGGTGAAGCTAAAAACTTTGCCAATAATCAATTCCTCACAATTAATTATTTCAGTACAAGTTGACTATCTTAAAAAGTCAACAATTTCATTCAAGAGGAGGGAATCACATATTCAGCCAGGATGCTAGAGCCTTGGTGATGGTTACAAAAAGTGTTTGGTAAAGTTGTAACATTTACCCAAATATTATTGGTATGTATGGAAATATCTGAGCTATAGGTTACAGACAATTCATAAAGTTGTGCAAATATTTCTTGATTTCTTTTTCAATTGCTTTACAGAGTGTGCCCTGTCATCATTCCACTCTGAAAAAGGAGAAATTCAAATAAACCATTCACAGTCCCAAAATACATCATTCATGGCCATGATGAGTGTATGCAAATTTCTGGCTGCAACTGTAGTTCTAGTTATAAAAAAAAACAAACCCTGTGCTGTGTGTGCAGATGCTATGCTACACACACTCTACAAATGAGGTCTCTCCTTTCTTCCCAGAGGGGCGCTCTGCACAGCACAGGCTATTGTTGCTCCCTCAGAATGGAAGATCTTCCAGGGCCTTAGAGGGTGTTAGTTATCATAGATAGAAACCTCATCTTCTTGATGCCAGAGGGATTCCTCCTGGCGTCCTCCAGGTGTAAGCGGGTGGGTGGATGGGGACGAGGGGGGATCACAAAAGAGGTCCCTCATAAATGCTGGCAAACACATCGGTGTGCTCGAAGAGAGACAGGATTAAAAGAAAAAGAGAGAGGAAAACAATGCCACGGTGGGAAAAAAAAAAATCTAACCTGCTTTTCATCGTGCAACTCTAAAAAAAGATGCACACAGACACAATTCAGAAACATCCCATCGATGCAGAGCAACACAAGTAGAAAAAGACTACATTTTTCCATGGAAGGCTTTTGAATGACTGAAGGTTCAGTGACAGCTTACAGTATAAGCCTCCGTAGGGAGTGGAGGCTTGTATCTCATCAGGGCTTGAGGAGAACGCCTAGAATAGCAGTCTGAGATAAACAAGCAAACACAAACCGAGGCTTTGATGAGGAGGTATTGAGCAGCTCCCTGCAGACACACACTGACTTCAATAATTAAGCATGATACAGGAGCGCAGAGATGGGAGGGCTGACAAAGTCAAAAAGTTAAGGAAATGGTAAGAAGATGGAAGGAAAGAAAAAGACAGGAAGGAAATGAGGCGACGTGAGGTGTAGCACCTGGTTAGCTGGTTTGGGCTTCGGCTCTGTTAATGTCAGCATGTAGGGAATGAGCTGTGACAGGAATTTACAAGGCATCAGGAGGTTTCAGAAGATTCTGAGCACTGTGAACCAGAGTGGTTCACAACGCTCTCTCTAAGTCAAGCCTTTAATGACTGGAATAATGCTCTTTCATCAGATGCATGCGTACTAGTCTGCCTATAACACAGATGTAGGTCATGAATTCAAATCATGCTAATGGACAATGCGTCTTTTAGAGCATCTTGTCCCAAAAAACAGTATCTGCTATGAAAACAGCAGTCCCAAACAGCATAACCCCTCCACCCACCACACAACAAAAAACAACAGCAAACAACAGCAATTTAAAATAATAATAATAATAATAAAAAAACATATTATATCTGCTTTTTACACAGACATGTCATATTTGCTGCATAATCAAGCTGCAATCAATGTATAATTTAACTTGTTAGACTGTCAGGAACCTTTTCCCTGAACCAGGGTAGTTCAGAGCTATGATTTATCCTCCCTCACCCCAACCCAAGGATTATGTTTCAGTAACACTTCTTAAATATAGTTGGTATCATTTATTAAAGATCAGTAAATGTTACACTTTTCTTATAAGAGATCTTAATGCTGTTTCACAGAGTAAAAATAACCCTGATAATCCTCCTCTTCATCTCACTTTTACTACACATACAAGAAAATGTAGAAGTCTGCATCTGCGATCATTTAATATTTGCCACAGTTATACAGAGATTGGGATCTTGTTTATCCAAGTTATAGACTGAAGTTATTAAAGTTTCATTGCTTATAGTTTTATTATAGAAACCCATGTCTTTTTATTTTAGAGAAGGAGCCTTTTATTTTCCATTTCTCTTTTACACACTTGGCAGCAGTGTGGAGAAGAGAGCCAGACAACCCTCTCAGCGTCAGCAGATGTAATTTACATATCACAAACACTGCGCAGCAGCCAAAAAGGCACAACAAACAGCCCAGGGAATGTTAAGGGTTCAGGGTAGGTAAGTTCCAGGGGACAAAGGTTCAGGGTAACGTAATGGAGATGAGCCTAAAGATAAACTGATGAGTCAAATCAAGAAAACTGGAATCCAGAAGGTGGAATAGAAGATGTGAATAGAAGCAGGACAATACACTTACATGTTGTATAATATGTACAGTGTTTAATGGACAGTGCTCACATTTTGAAAACAGTCAGAAGTTGTTTTTTCATTTGAATTCTTTGATCTGACCACGGATCTTCACACCTTAACTGTGAATGTTCACACGACTCCCACAATCATCACGAAGAATCAAGAAGGAAGAGCAGTTCACAAATTTGGTGTAGGACTGTACCTGCACCTCTGTTCAGTCAGATTAAATCAAGCGTACCTCAAAGAAATAATGATTCCACACTCAGAATACATAACACTATGGTAATAATTAAAAAATATATATTAACAAACTTACTCTTCATGACAAAGTCGTCAGAGAAAACCAGGAAAAGAATCAGAGATATATAGGAAAAAAACAGCAAGGATGATTCTGCTATAGTACCTCATAAAAAAGAAACAGATTATTTACATCAGGCAAAGTTTACCTTTTAAAATGTATCCACTCACAGGATGATGGGCTACATCGCTAAGCAGCCCCCTGGCACTTGTTCATGCAATGAACTGAGGTAAAACCACCAGAAATTAGGCTGTCTGCATCTCTATACAGAACCAACATGTCACAGATTTGTGTCATTTATGAGCTTTTGAAATGCATCAGAGCATAGTATTGAAGTAGGAGGACATAGGCTTCCACTCCCTACAGAGCTCACTATTGTGAGTCCAAGCGGTCGTCACCTGAAAAAAAAACATGAAGCTTAAAATGTCTTAAATTAAGAGAGCCCTCCAGTGAGCTGTTGGCTGTTTTCTTTGTAAAATGCGATACACACAAGGAAGCAAATATCCATTGTCTGTATTGATCTAAAAAGTTTTATGATGTGGGGACCACAGCTGACAGCAATTACAAACGCTAAGCTGTTAAAAGCCTCTTAGTATGCCAGAAAAAATGTCCCAACAATCCAATGTCTGTTTTTATGTGCTATATAAATACATTTAAGTTGTCATTTTAGTAAGACCTGATTCTTGTCAGTTTTTTTTCAGAAATATGCATTTTCAGCAAACTCAGAAAGCGTAAACCTTGGGGGTAACTCCAAAGATTATATAGAATTTTGTCAATTTGTCAAGTTGAGAGCCATTGTCATTCTCTGTTTGTCGATTAAAAATTTAAGGGGTTTTTGCTGGATCGCAGCACAGATGGACAGTTTAATGTCCAAGATTATATCATTTACGGTGATATTCCTGAGGACAGATGTCCTAATGTCACAACTGATTCATTTTTGTTTGTTCATCAAGAAATTGTTTAATTCCCCTAGCCAGAACCAGTTGTGGCTGAGAAAGAACTAAAATATCAGGCCCATAACCAGAGCTGGCATTAAGCAGGACCACTAGTTTACCGCAGATTGGCAGAAAACCCACATACAAAGGAAAGAAACTTAGTTCAGGTTTGACCAGGTTAACCATTTTAGCTTTTGAGCTAGTGCTAATTAAATGCAGTTTAGGTTCCTTAAATGCGGAAGCTGAAATGATGATTATACAAATTACATTGTATTTAAAAGGTATTCATAGTACCTTTTTCAATTTGTTAGTTTTATTTCAACATAGATTAACTTCTACCTCTGCATATAATATTCCGGAATGACAACACATGATTTCTTACATTTGCGCAAATGCCTTTAGAAAACCAGAGAAAAAAAAAAAAAAAAAAAAATCACATGTATGAAACCTTTCCTCATTATTTCATTGATGCACCTTTGGCAGCAATTACACTATCAAATCTTCTTGAGTGTGATGCCACAAGCTTGGCACACCTGTCTTTGGGCATTTCCATCCATTCTCAATCTCCAATGAAGCTGAATCATATCAGTGGTTCACTACCAGGCATCTGTGGAGCTGAACGACATGCTGATGAGGGAATTCAAGCATTTGATTCAGGTGTGCTGCTGAAGGGCTGCATCTAAAAGTTGCAGGATAGGAGTCTCACTACAAGCTAATGCATTTTGATGATTCAATCAGCTGGATGTGACCTTGCATTTGACCAGCTTAATTTGGTTTAGGACTATAGAAAAGCCGCATTTTGAAACAAAGTTTTAAAAACAGTCTACTGGGATACTTAAAAAGAAAATGGACATAAAATCTTAACCAAAAGGCAGTTGCTTTAAAATTATTTGAACTTATTCAAATATATACTGCATTATAAAGCAGTCGTCGTTAATGCAGGCAGACTTAAATCTCGTCTCCATAGAAGTCCAGCTGCCTCTCAAGTCTCTGCAAACTTTTCAGCAGACCTTCTTCCCACCCAATTGCAAAAGAATGCGGTGTATATTTGCCAAGCAATGCATGTGTGCATGTTTATATAACAATGTATATTTGCTTTGCGAGGTGTTAGGAGAGCTGCACACAAAGCGTGAGTTTAGTGACATCAGCTCTGTGGAAACAGATGGCAGAGCAGAAGGGGGTCTGGAATGCAAACTATAAGAATTGCCAAGTATTAACAGCTCACATTTTGTGACACCCAAGAAGTACATGGTCAGATCAATGATCGAGAAAGGAAAGATTGGTGTGTTCCAGTTTCAACAGTTGAAGCCAAAAGTTTGCATACACCAAAGACAGACATTTTCTGTTTGCTAACTGTCACAGTAATGAGAGAGAGATTTATTTATTAAAGTCTTCAAAATCAAAGCTTAAAGACAGTTTGGTAGAATTGTCTTTGGACTGTATGACTTGGGTTACATGTTTTGGGAAGTCTGCTGCCCGTTCGTCCTGACAGAACCAGTACAACTCCATACGGTTTGCAGGCCACTTCGCTTGTACATGCCTTTTCAAATCTGGGTACAAATTCTCTACAAAGCGAGATCGGGTCTTTATGATGGCCACACCAAAACATTCACGTTCTTGTCTGTAAACCACTTTACAACCAGTTTGGCTGTATGCTTAGTGTCACTAGTGGTTGATGTCTTTAAATGTTGTTTCAAAATTTCCACAGAAGGTTCTTTGCTTATGATGCCATGTATTTTATGAAGTCTATTATTTCTTCCTGCAGAAAAACAACCCCACAACATGATACTGCCACTCCTATGCATCACAGTTAGGATGTTTCAAGCATACCTGTTTTTTCTCCAAATGAAACAAATGTTATTATGGACAAAAGTTTCCACTTTAGCTTTGCACATCTCCAAAAATGAAGGTCTTTCTCCCTGTGTGCATTGGTAAACTGCAATCTGGCTTTTTCAGGTTCCTTTTGGTGTAATGACTTCTATACATTTCAAGGTGAATGTTGATTTTAACATTTTGAACCAAAACACATTCAAATCTGGGACTAACCTGTCTCCTTCTTGAGATACATGATGAACCTTGTTCATCAAGCTTTCTTGTTTGACCCATTGTGTCAAACAAGAAAGCAGTGTGGTCCAGGTGTGGCATTACAACACATCCACAGGTATGCCTCCAATGTGTCAGTTAACCTGTCAAAGGTTTCCACTGCCATGACATCATCATCTGGTCTTTCATTCGTTGTTTAAAAAGACAGCAATCATTCTGTATTTATCATTGTGATTTTCAAGAAATCGCTGAAATATTTTTTTTTTCTCATTATTGTGGAAGTTAGCAAATAGAAATCATTTTTGTAATTTTAACAAACTAAAACAAGAAATGTTTGGTCTGATTGAAATTCAGACAATGAGAAAAAAAAAAGTGGGTTTTTTCATTCAGTGCATGCAAACTTCTGGTTCCAACTGCATAAAATGTGATTCGGCTGGATTTTGTCATCTAAGCAGGGTGAGCAGTGACTTTTTAATCACAGTCGACAAGCAAAGGGAAGGTCTTAATTACTTTTGGGAAGTGAAAATTGCACAAAGTCTGAAACCAGACAAAATTGGTTTTTCCAACAGAATGACACACATCAAAGTTAGTTTTTAAACGGATGAAGCAGGCTAATAACAGGGAAAACCAAACATTTTACCAGGAAACCAATCAATTTAAAAGAGCTCTGCTATGTCTGATATGAAGCTTGGTAAAATAGTAGTTTGCGAATGGACAAAAAAAAAAAAAAAAAAAAAAAAAAGGAGGGGGGGTCCTCTGCATCTTGCTTAGTGACATTTAGTGACCAAATATGGTCGGGGTGTATGTATATGTTTGGCATTATATACATGACTTTAAACTTGCGTGGATGGCACAAAATCCACGCTAAATTTAAACATGTACGTCCGATTGTTAAAATTCACTGAAGTTGGATCATCATTCCACCCTGGAACACGTGTGTAGGGCTGTTGTAAACAAATATTTTAGTAATCAAGTAATCTATCGATTATTTGAGTAATCGGTTAGAAAAATTATAAAATAAAATATTGGTAAATCTGGCATAACAGAAGTGTTACTATCGGATATCAATATCAGTCCAATTTTTCATATTTGAGCTTCCCTTACAGTTACTTTTTTGTAGTTTACAAAACTAACCTGCAACAATAATCGCTCACTTTCTAAGTTAACCTGAAGAAAAGTTATACAAAAATCTGAAATTATATTCAGTTTAATAATAAAGAGGCAGGCTCACAAATATGCTTATAAAAAAGGTCTATACTCCAGCTTTTAGTTTATGTATTCATCTTCAGCTAGTTTAATAGATGAACTCTCACCTTCCTCCATACCTGTCAAGCTTGGGGTTTGAGCATACAGAAAATGTCGCCTGGAGTGGGGTGGGTGGGGTGGCATGGGGGCAGGGGAGAGGCGAGTGAACCAACGTAAGATGGGGGTGGAGGGGAGGAAATAGACCAGGGACCGGGAACCGATAGACCAGAGGACGAAAGTAAGAACAGGGGGGGGGGGGGGAGGGGGAAAGCAATACGGGATATTTACTGCACCTTCCTTCGTCACACGAAACTCGTCTACCAGCCATTTACTGCCACGACGATTTCCGCCACCCGTTTGTTGATGATGTGAAATGTATTGTGCGATTTGTCCGTAAAGCTACACGTACACTGTAACCATCATCTACTCAGCCGCCCGCCGTGTTCAGTCTATCCGCTTACCTGTATAAATAATCCCGCAGCGCCTTTCTACCGTTTGCTCTGAACCAGCAGCTCTGGGAGGAAAAAGGCCGCCGTACTCCAGGCATTGCGCCATTCATTTTAAAGATGCTTATTGGTCCCCCAAAAACGATGAAAACCAGGGCATTATCATCAATCAATAAAATCCCCACCGGCCGAACTTGAAAATTGGAAGTTATGCCAACACTTAGCTTTCGTCAACAACTCAGAGGCGGAAGTGAGAGCGCTGTGCAACGCAAGTAAAGTTCCGGCCGAACACGGAGAGCTAAATAACAAAACATAAATTAACGAAGCTTCGAGGCAGGTAAATTTTCCTTGAGGAATTTTAATAATCGAGGTACTCGAATCATTCGAGGAATCTTTTCAGCCGTATACGTGTGCGTAAACACATCATTGCAAGCCCAAAATTACTATGAGAAACCTGTTCATGATGAGTGCTTACTTATAAACTTTTGACTGTAACTGTACGCTTTTAAATTTTGAGGAGCTGCACACAGAAGGCAAAGAAAACTCTAAAAAAGAAAAAAAAAAGCTCTACGCACAAAACAAATAAATGGTTCTGAATATAGTAGAAATGGTGTGGGGGCAGAGAGCGTCATTAAAAGGCCACCGTGTGACTTTCCCTATTGTACGATAATTATGCTGCTGCCTGCCCTGCTTTACAGAAAGCTGAGGTTTCTGCAGTGTTTTTCTGAGACGTTGCTGAACGGGGGTGGGAGATTACTGTAAAAGCAAAAACTTTGCAGGAGGTAAAAACCAGGATGGCTTAGAGAATCAAAATTTCTATTCTGGATTAGAATATCTGTGATTTTGTTTTTAAAAAGTCTTATTACACAGCATATAGTGAATATTGTAGGGGTCCATTTAAGTACTTATAAACTTGGAATAACAGAAGACTCAAAACCAAAGCCTGTCCTATTTCGAGTGAAGATAAAAATTCAACCCGAGTTGTTTCGAATTTCCTGCGAAACAGACAGAAGCCAGGTCAAGGCCATTGGAAATTGAAAATATCCTCCCACCCGTGTGTTTAGGAACAGGAAGAGCACAAACAATGTCGACCAGACGATTATAGATGGAACATGCAGTCGCACGATCCCTGAACCCAAGCATCCTCTGTTGCCATAGCCCGCCATCGCTCAGGAAGAGCCCAACTCAAACAGGCAGCAAGCCGTAAAGCAAATTCTTAGATAGAACTTCAATTGCAGGTGGGAGAAATGAAAGTGGCAATCACTCTGTAGCTTGAGAGATGGACGGAGTGAATTGTTGTAAAAGTGCTTTTTCATCAGTTATTGATTTTTAGTTGCTTTACAGACTCTGCAGCAGAAATCACATTATTAGAGATGGATATCCTGCGTATGGAGATAGAAATAAATCTCTCACACAGTGGAAGGCCGTGTGTCTGTGTGTACCGTACGCGTGTGGGTGGTATGGGTGGAATTTGTGGAGCCTGGATGACACTGCTGAAACGGCACAAGGTTCTTCTGATTGACAGTCCAGGTCAGCGGAATGAAAACACTACATTCCAGCTCTGTGCGTGTCTGTCTGCAACGTTCTGGACAGCTATATGTCACAGCTAATGGACAAGTGCATTTTGGAGCATGCAAGGTCTAAATGCTGTCTGACATCTATACCTCTTGAATCTGTTCACATTTTGGCCCCGTACATCCACAAACACAGTGCATTATTGTCAAGTGGGAGAAAATTGACTGATGGTTTGCTCTTTTTTTTATTCCAAATAAACAAAAATGTGAAAAGTCTGCATTGAATTTATGTTCAGCCCCTCTGAGTCAATACTTTTAACACCTTTATGTTGCTACAGTGTGTGAATGTCTCTCTTCACACTGAATATTTTTTTGTCTACTGATCTTTGCAAAATAGCTGAAGATATGGCTGGGTTGGACGGAGACCATCTGGAAAAAGCTATTTTTTCTATTTTTATCAAATATTCCCATTTTGATTTCAGCATGGACTTTGACTGGGCCATTCTAAAACATAAATATGCTTTGATCTGAACCTCTGACGGCTGCAGTTACAGCCACACCAATGTAGTAAAGTTACACCAAAAAAACACAATACAGAATTGTACATCAAACTAAGTCTTATGTCTGAAGAAATCAAGACATAAGTGTAATTTACAGAGTAACATATAATTTGTTTTGGTTTAGATTTCATTTATTTACATAAGACTGCATTCTAAAATAAGTGTGCACTATTTAGTTTACTTTGTTATGCGTGTCTGACTTGATTTAATCTTTTTGTTTTCTCAGTTACCCTGAGCTGGTGCACTAAGATGTAAAAAAGGAGTTGATCAGGAATATGGGAAGGGGATTTGCTCATGTTAATTTTAGATAGGTGTTTGTGCATTTTGTGGGCTGATGAGCTTTTATTTACGTTTCTCCTCTGTCTCATTTTAGAAGGTCGGTTTGTCTGAGTTAGTGTTGTTTTTTTGTCCGTACTTTGACAAAAAAACAAAAAATAGGTAGAGTAGCTCTGCTACTCTACCCATTTTATGGGCCTATTATCTTGTTCCATTTTGTATAGTTTACCCGAGTGTTTTTATTTGCTGATTGTCTCCTAATCAACTGTCCAGCAACTCTGTCTCTATAGGAGAAAAGAATCCCCACAGTACGATGCTGTCACACAAAGTGGGGATACTCTCCTAAGGGTGATCAGGGTGATGGGCAGTGTTTCCACACACACACACACCCCCACCCCCCCCCACACGCACACACACAGAGTGTTTCCTCTTGGCAAACACATTCAATCTGGGTCTCATCTGACCGCAGCACCTTCCCTGGGAAACTGCCAACACAACTTCTTATGACTTCCAATCAGCAGTAACTTTCTTCTTTTCACTCTTCAACAAAGGCCAAATTTGTGAGGTGCGTGATTGATAGTTGCCTGGCAACAGATTGACACAGCCAGACTGTGAGAATCCTCCAGAGTTACAATGGCCTTCATGGCTGCTTTCCTGATTAATCCTCTCCTTGCCCAACCTGTTAGTCCAGGCAAACGGACATATCTTGGTCGGTTTGCAGTTGTGCCAAACTCTTCTTCATTTGCTCAGTGAAATGCTTAAGTATAAATGTCATACAACTTAATCATTTTTAGCTTCTTCACAAATTTCTGACCCATCTGCTGTGCTCTTTTGTTCTCTAATGCTCTCTAACAAACATCTGAGATCTGCGTTGAAAAGACGCATTTATACCGACATTAAATTCTGTACAAACTGACTCCAATTACCTATTAAGTGATTTCTGAAGAGATCTATATTCGCCAGATTTCATTTGGAGGAATCATAGTAAAGGGAGAAAATGATGTATGATATACCTTGCTCTTCACAAGATGCACTGCTCTATTACATTCAACCCCAATAAAGCACAGACGTTTGTGGCTGTGGCGTGACGAAATGTGAAAAGCCTATGAGTGACAGCGAGGTCCACATAATGTGTAGATCTCTGAACACACAAGAAGTTAATTTGCCTGTCACATAAATACCTGTGGGTTAACTCTTGAGATACATACGGTAAGCCTGCTCAAATGATCACAAGGGAGAACGTAAGCTTCACAGCTTCAAAGGCATGACTGCAAGGGAAAAATCAAACGAAATCTTCTAACAGGTCCCAGTGTTCAGTGGTTAGGAAGTTTAATGCACTGACAATCTGACTAAACAGTGTTGAGAGAAGAGACAGTGATAAAAATGCAAAAAATAGCCCTCAAAGAAGCAAACTCCCTTTGCAATTATAAGAGAGATTGAGGGGGATCAACGGTGAACCAGCAGGCTTCACACATACACGCTGACTGACACACACAGACATACAAAAGGACACACACATGAGACTAGTGTGTGTGCAGTACAGAGTCTCTGTTGAGCAGGAGGTGGATAGATCTTAGCCTTTGACTGCTGCTGCCCACTGCAGAAACAACTGTACACAAAACACACACCCACCGCTCTCCGTCTAAACTCTGCCGAAGCTGCTCAGGAATGCAATGTGACAGATGTTTCCAGGTTTCACTGCTAAATCAGTAATGACTTCCTTTGGTCTCCCTCATACTTTTGCTCAGATTAATGCAGTCAGAACATAGAAGAAAAATCATATTTAGTTGCATGTGTTTCATTTGCAAACAATCAGTTTGGTAAATGAACTAAGAAACCGAACAAATAAGCTGTGGCTACACCAAGCATGTGACAATTGACATTGGTGTCATCTGAAAACAAAACCTGTGACATGTAATCTTAGAAAATAGAGGCTAGTAGACCCACATGCAATTGTTGCTACTTCTTCTCATCAGAATCAGTGTACATAGTGAATAAAGCTTCCAGCACAATGTCTTATTCTTGAATCGTTAAGCAGTATAATTCCAAGAGTCAATTTTCAAACTAAAGCAACTGATTATAAGAGTCTTGTCTTTAAACTATTCCCCTTCCTTCCACTTAAATCTGAATGAGTTCTCTAAAATGGCATTGTTTGGGCTTTTTAAAGAACTTAAGAAAACTAACAGTACTTTCTTCTGAATCCTTGGGGATTCAGAAGAAGTTACCATGATAACTTCTTCTGAAGTTACCATAATAAAAATTTCTGACAGTTGAAATGAAATCATCATTAAAACTTATTTTAGTACAGACTGCAAAAAATAAAGAAATAAATAAAATACTACATCCAAATGTTTTGTACACAATGCAAAAAAAGAGATTTTTTTTCAGTTTTATTATTATGCATTTTGTGAAAACATTATGAAGTTTATCAAAATCTGCAGAATAATTGCAAATTAGATCAGAAGTTTGAGATTGTGGTCAACATTGTCCAAATGTTGGTTCAGCAATCCATTTCCTAAACAAACTAGGAGATTTAAATAATAATTCATGCAAACTAAAGATAGCTAATATTTGGTAAATTGGTTCAAGCTTCTTCCTGTATTCTCACCATATTAGACATGGTTACTAGACATTTTTATTCAAAATTAAACAAGAAACACAAGAAACATCTCTAATAACTCCTATTTAGCGAGCCTCGCGACAAGGTCAAGCAAGTTTGTTTACTTCTTATGCCTCCTTCCAAACAAACAGACAGCTGAAGTAAATCTAATTAGTGAAAATGGCTACACGACAGCTCTTTGAGTGGCACAGTTTTTGGTGAGGTTTTCTGATATGTAAACTAGGCCAAAATCACCATCTGCACATTTGAAACAGATCTGGAAGGGTGTAGGATCATGAAAATTCTGACCAAAGCTACAAATATAAATGATCCACTCATTCCATCAGCAGAAAGAGCTATAGGGATTAGCAGGATTATCCAGAAAAATAAGTCTAACATTACACCTTTTTTCTTCCTGGGAAAGCTAAAGATAAACAACATGAGCCCCTATTCTGAAGAAGAGTCCACATCGATTCCACCAAAACCAGAGCATGCGACAAAGCACAGCTCCCTGAAAGTGCAAACTTCTCAGTTTTGCTCTATTTTCAGATGCACTGTTACTGAAGAAACTA
The DNA here is from genome assembly GCA_903067095.1 of Girardinus metallicus. Lineage (NCBI taxonomy): Eukaryota > Metazoa > Chordata > Actinopteri > Cyprinodontiformes > Poeciliidae > Girardinus > Girardinus metallicus. Next base: position 16,938 of record CAEGAE010058579.1, read on the forward strand.
CCTTTAACTTGGTTGAGATCAGGTTCATCTTGGAGCGCATCAGTGGAACTCATCCAATGTGTTTTAATGGCAAAGACTGATAAGGATCATGCAACCACAGCACTCATTTCCAGCCTCTCACACAGATCTGCCATCACTTCAACCCACAAAACCAAATTTCCCTTTTATAAGTCAATGATTACAACTCTGAGAGCACCTCACTAGTCGGCTCATAATATGTCAACTTCTACCTTGTAACCACAGAAGATATTGCAGAGATGAGGTCTTTTAAGTTTCGTCTTAAATTGCTGGGTGAAAGGAGTATAGTGAAGTTGTGTTTTTACAATAAAAAGTAACATTACTCCAAAGGCAAAATAAAAATCCAGATTATAGTTTTAAAATGCACACAAGGAAAATATCTCAAATAAGGTTACGAAAAAAGTATTGTCCGAGTGGTTGGCCACAATGATCTGTTGCATTTAGATGGAAATGGGGGTTAATATGGTTAATAATATTCATTCACTAATGAACAATATTTTCTGCTTGTCTTTTTCTGTTTTGTGTTTTTTCACAAATGTAATGTACCATATATGTATCTTGCACTCTGATATGAAATAAATATGTACATATATATAAAAGAATGGGCAAAGCCTATAAGCATCATAATACTGTCCCAACTTGCAGTGGCAGCGTTGTTGTGAAGTGTTTCGGTCCAGATGGAATGGTGCACTCCTCTTAAAACGGATGGCACCATGAGGAAAGAACCCAACGTGAAAATAATGACACAACGTCTCAGTATATTAGTCATGAAAAATGACCTTCATAAGAATACCATCACACAGTCCTGATCACAGTCCCGTAGAAAATTTGTTGGCAGAGCTGAAAATGTGTGTGTGAGCAAGACTGCCAACAAACCTGCTTAAGTTACAGCAATTTTGTTGGGGCAAATGGACCAAAATTCCAGAAACCTATTGTGGGAAGTTTGTGACAAGACATCTCACAAAATGAAAAGTTTTTCATTTCAGAAGGCAATTCTACCAAATACAATATAAACCTCTGAACTCAAAGAGAAAAAGACTCAAAAAATCTCTCTCTTGGTGTTCTGACTTAAGCCACTTTGAAATAATTTGGGTAAATGAGAGAAAATATCATGGTTTAGGTCATCCAGTGTATCTAAATATTTAGTTTTAACTGGACAATAGATCTCTAATGGCTTAAATTGAGGTTTACAACAAACATATAATTTAGTCTGAAATAATTCACAAGCTGAGACAGAACTCTCCATTGCCCCAGTTAAAAAAAAAAATGTAGTCAGTTTGGGCTGAATTTCATTTCAGTGCAAAACTATTTGTTCTCAACTCCTCTGAGTGATGACCTTGTTCAGAGCATGAGACAGTGGTTTATCAACTGCCCCCTTCCCCGCCTGCCTTTGCAGTAAGACAGTTAATCAGTGTTCCTTTATTGTTTTGGGACACACGAACTCTGTCTCTCAACAGCTTTATCTTAGAAACCCTGTGCAAAGTCAGCTGAGGGACATATTAGAATACATGGTAAAAGGGAAAGCAGCATTTTAACCTTGATGTGGAATGCACTGCGTTTATGTTTAACTCTGCAGATGGGTGATTACTGAAGGTAAAGCTTCCTTGAGGCACTAACAGAACATTAGTGAACTATATCAATTAAAGCTCTTTATCCTGAACATCACACAAGGTAGTGTGCAGATGGAAATGTACTTTTGGGATTTCTCAGTCTTTTAAAAAGCTTAATCTGACTCAGCTCAAAAAAGAACTGAACAACAGAAGGATGAATCCCACACACACAAGAAGGAGAAATGGAAAATCCTGCAGGCAACCAGAAAGGTTCAAATGTGCAACAGAACAAGAAGTTGAAGAAGTGATGAGAATAGGGGGAAATCAGATTGCGAGGCACCTGTTCTGACAAGTCCTAACAAGCAACTGAGGCTGTGAATTCTCAAATATGTTCTTCATCAGGTTCCCACTGACACTGACACGTTGTGCTGTGCCTGTTTCCTGCCTGTCTGTATCTTAAATGTAGTCTTACTCAAGACTTGGGGCTTTTTCCAGAGCCAGAGTACGAAATCTGTGCTACACTGATGATTAAGCATAGACTGTTCATAATTATGAAGTTAAACTAAAGTTTTAGGCATTTTTAGCAAGGACAACAAGAAAGTCTACCAAGAAGTGAAAATGTACTGGGTGCGTAGGGACAGTTCCCAATATCAAGGCTCTTTAGTTATTGGTAACCTGTGGTTCAAAGTTCTTGTAATGAAGTGCCAAAGAAAGTGACTGAACAACAATGACTTTTCCTACACTTTGACCTCTTACAGGAGAGACAAAGTCCAGTTTTTGGAAATGTCTCTGGAATTGATTAACACAATTCCATAGAAACTAAAGCAGTGCTACCCATCACTTTTCTTAAGGAAGCAATAGTTGACAGGCTGTGAGTGAGTGTGAGTGTTAAGCAACTGTTGACAGTCCCAATTTGACTACTCACCCAGATAATATTATCTCGTTATACTCCCAATGAAACAAGGTCTTGGACAGTGAGTGGGCAGAAATTAAGTTTGAAAGACACACCAACTACCTACAACAAATATCATTATTTAAAAACCACGCAGCACGACTGTTACATATACCAAACTTTGTTCAGCCTTTATAAAGGCTGGTAGAAGTAGCAATCACTGTCTCATTGTTCTCCATTTTTCTCTATCTGAACTCAGCTCTAATAATAAGGGCATTAACAGACAACAGGTCTGATATTTCTGTTGGACTTCTGTGACTTGATTCTATTGAAGCAACAAGTTGTGCAGTTTGGCATGTTGTATCATGCAGCATAACAGTAGTTACTATTTTAACTTACATTACACTGTGAAAATCCCATGGCAGTTCATTCCTGTTGTTATGCAACATCTGAATAAATTCACATTTGTGAATCTATTCAATTTACAAAAGTGAACAAGATCATAGTAAGAAAACTACATCTTAATTCTATTTTTATGCACAACAAACTGAATGATCATGAAAACACCAAATAAGATTCTACTATAGTGAAGCCCGTGCAGTTGCTGTAGCATAAACAAGGTTTGTCTTGTCTGCTTGTGGCTTTTTGAGAAAAGAAAAAGTCTCTCAACTGCGAGTTTTGAACAACTTTAGAATCTTTAGTGGCAAATCTGCAGAGTATCTGTACATTTTTATCCAGAGACAGATGGCTGAAATTTATCTGTTCAAGCTTTTACAAAGACCAAACTACAGGAATGAGAAGCATGTTTTGACAAGTGGTAGTCCTAAAGAGAAACAGAATAACACTAGGCAAACGTGCTGAAATGAAAACTATCTTCTTTGGTGGGAATACTAATGCAGATTTGCTTCAGGCTCCATTTATTCAAAAGCTAAACATAGAAGAGAAATGAAGCATTACCTAAACCAGAGTGAACACAGCCTGCTCAAAATCATCTAAGATTTAAGGGTTTTTTTTTATTTTATGAGGATGTTTATCCCTCCAACACAAATGCAGACACTGCTGTCCTTTTCGGACTTTAAACGAAAATCTATACAGCATGTTTTGGCTTGCTCTAGTCCTTTGTCTCTGTGTGCAGGATTAATGTGTCCGTGTTTGCATTTCAAACAGGTTTGGAAAGGAATGCACAACCGGTGTAATCCAGTCTCAGTTCATTTTGCCTATTGTCAAAAAGTCAAAAGACTGTGAGGCTGCTGGGCCTCAGAGGCCTGGCCACAACGACACACATTTTTCTAGATAAACTGGGGTTGAATCTAATCTGATTCATTAGAAAGAAACAAAACAACATTACAGAAACAGCATTCAACACTGATTTCATGTAGTGCCACTTAAGCTCCAATTCCCTGTATCTAAAAAAAACTTCAAAGTAAAATTACTAGTTGAGTAACCAGCTCTCAAGTTGATTCACCTTCCCATAATTTCATAAGCAAAACAAACAAATTTCCTTCTAACTATTGAGTTTGAAGTACAAGTACTTTAAACTTCAATAGCTTAAAGCACACTTTAACCTCTCTTTTGCAAGACAAGAAAAACAATTGCAAGTCACTAAAGACTCTGAGGTTGTTGATGTGACTAAATAACAGAAATAAGGTGAGAAACTGATGCTACTTGGTGGCACATGCATCTTGATGTTACCACAGATTTAGGCTGGAAAATCTAAGTCTTTTAAACATAATCTAACTTGGTGTTTCTGGAACAGTCCAAAAATAGCTGTCCTCTGGTGGAAAACAACTCCTCTATGTTCATGACTAGATCACCATTTGTCGTGGCACAAGTTGTCATCAACATCGCAGTGTTTCTCCTCTAAGCTAAAGTTTACATCATAAAGCTTTAACCAGTTGGTGTCAACATGTGAAAGTGCCCAGAGAAGTTATTCTAAGCTGTTATTATGGGTCCCAGATACAGAGAGGTTATGTAAAGTCTCTTACCTGTAATAAAAACATGTCGTATCTCTATGAGATTGTTGGAAAAGTGGATAAATCATCAGCATGACAAAAGCTTTCAAGCTAGTGACTGCCTAGATCGACTGTTTCAGTCCGCTTCATAAGTTGATTTTTTGGAAAAGGTGAGTCTACTGGGATAACTTTCAAACAACTGTGACACCTGGAAAGCAATGTGACACACCATCTTTGATTTTTGTTTCACAACTAACAGTGACGCAAAGTTCAAAGCATTTTGGACTGACCAGTAGATTGGTCATGCTGGTGACCTGATGTAACTCTATTTGGAAGCAGATTTTGTGGTGAACAAAACAGCACCAAACCTAACAGTCGCTTCAGATTCTAGATCCTTAATAATCACCATCAGAGTTATACAGCTGCTAAGATCAGCTAAAACAGATGGTGCGAGTACCTGCTAGGATTCACAACTCTAAGAAGGCATTTGATTTATCTACAAACTCAAGGTCAGATCACATATTGTGAAATAGGTAAGAGGACTTTAAAGAAGCTCTGTCAACAGATACTAAACTAGCAATTTAAGCTTGACAGCTTATAACAGACTTTTTATTTTGAAGAAAAGAAGTAGTTCTTGAGTTGGCCTGCTGTTGTGCCAGAGTTGGCTAATAAAGACTTATCTTCTATAGAAAAGCATCACATTTTGGACTGCAGGTGCCTTCTGAATTTTATCTTTAATGTTTAAATGGACAAAATGATTTGCGATGTGAATAACACCCAGCATTGATAGAACTAGACTTACAGAGCTCTAGCAATTCAGGGAGAATGACTCATTTGTTTAACTGTATGCCCAGGTAGAACAATGTCTGACAGCTGCAAGAGAAATTAAATCAAATGAATTCCTCCTCCTCTGATGTAAAATGTCCATATTGCACATGGAAAACACATTTCTAGCAGTTTGCAGAACAGAAGCTCAGCCACCAAAGAAGCTGACTCATTTCAGCGTGGGACTTAGATCTTCCTTTGGCACTCTGCACAATTCAGCAGCAGGTGAGTTTCCTCTAAATTAGTTGTAATCTGGCAGAGATATAAAGACATGATTTACCACATAATTGACCACATAAACCACATCACAGATTAGTTCCAGCTTTGGAAGGATGTACGACAGTTTCCTGGCACCACTTAGTGCTTGCTATATATTAGTTTCTTCCATCACCAGGACACCAACCCTGCCAAAATATATATTAAATCCTGCATTAACTGACATTTTGCAGTCTTTCAGTTAATTCATAGCATGATATGAAGAAATGACATAAAAAAACATCCTGAACTTGGTCAGCTAATGTTAAAATGTTGACTGAAAAGAGAGGTAGATCTTAATTGGTGGTTGCTAAAGCGATAATCAGTCCTGCCTGGCAGTAATCTCTTCCTTTCTCACTTAACTCGCGATTACATTTAATATGAAAGCAGCATATCATTTGCCATTTTGCATCCTGACAGATTTACATTATTTTTATTGTTGATAATTGAAAGCATTTGTGTTGGATGCCAACCAGAAAATTAATCTACTGGCTTTTCTGAACAGTCTATAAAATGTATAAGATGTACAGTTAAGCCAAAAATGATTCCATTATTCTCATTAAATGAAGAGATTTTTTTTTTTTTATGGAAAACACACATTCATTTTCCAAAAAGATACAAAGATGATTTACAAAGGGTATCAATATGGGCAAAAAAATATATATTTTAATTTACATTTGAGTTGCATTTTTCTAAATTTTTATACCATTTTCATTGTAGGGGTCTCCAGGATCTGCTGTCCTGGTGGTTCATACTCCAACACAGCTGAATCAAATGATTGAATTACCTCTTCAGCATGTCATCAAGTTTGGCAAATACCTACACGTCAGTGTAGAACATCTTGTATTGTTTAATAATACTTCCTACTGTGGCTTCTCAGACTTGAAGGTATTCATATGTGGTCTTGTAATTGAGTTGTGAACCACCACAATGCACAGCCGCCGGTCCTAGCTGAGCACTTTCCCTTAGCCATGACTTGCCACGAACCAGCTGCAGAGAGCTGCTGCTTTTATCCTGCTGTGTTGGTGAAAACAGCTGTTCTCAAGTAAGAGTAATTAGGATGCTCTACAACAGTATGGTGTGCTATCGGAGGGTGTATAGTCTTGAATTTTCCCCACATACTCTCACAATTTCTAATGGATGTCAAGAATTTCAGACATACCCTATTATATAAAGTGTAATCAAAGACAAATAGTTTTTTTGCCAAAGTCTATGGCACATTGTAGCATTTTGACAAACATTTACATACACAAGTCAGAAGAAACACCTTCCTCAAATTCAAATATTGCTTTAAAGGTACACCTGCCTTGTGGATGAATAATTATTGGGATGAGCTAGAAAAAATATTGAACACAGCATTGGTAGAGTTCAAATATGAGCAGTATTAATCTACTAGTTTACTAGTTCTCTAGATCAAACCTGTCCACATGACAGTCCTGTAGCAGCTGACTGAGTTTTTTTGATAAAAAATTTTAAGCACTTTGAACAAATGTTTGACCAGATTAGAATGAAAAAGTCCTCAAGGCAAGGTAACACCTGAGTTTTGCCTCAATTCCTTCTTCAACAATATTCCAGTGTGACATTTTCTTTGCGATATATAGGTTCTATAAAGTAGTGTCAATAATAACAACCAGAAAACTGAAGATTCAGAACAAAACATCCACATAAGACCCATTGTTTCCCAGGAGTACTGTTGAAAGCCCATCAGCTCATTTCTTTCCCACGTTACATCTGGGTCACATGACTTCTCTTAAAAGTCTTATGAACCATCCTACATCATTACATTTAAGTAAACAACAACGACCAAAACATTTATTTGACCTTCTATAGCGGTTTTGTTGTTTGCGCTGCTCTGACAAGCACTAAATCTTTGTTTGCTACTTCATTTGCCAATTCACATTGGCCAACACAAATTTTGTCAATAATTAGTCGGCTTTCTATCATTGAATACCATTTAAGTCCAGCTGTGGAAATACTAGCAAAGGGCAATATAATTCTTGCAACATCTTCCAACTGTATGGGGATTTCTACAGAATGCTGTAAAACTCACTCACCCTCTAAAACAGAAATAAACAGCAAGAGTAAAATGAAGGAGAATTGCACTATGGTTCATATTTGAGTGATGAGGCAAAGCGAGTATCACAGACACGTTTGGACAGAGAAGATGACATCATGCAGAAACATCCTGCAAGTCAGGTGAGCTCTGTGGGAAGCAATTTAGTCTATATTAGCACAGCAGACACAGGTTTAAGAGTGACACCTATACTTTTAAACTGAATGAGTGGGTGTATCCAACATTTAACAACAGGTTTTAGTTTCTCTTTTATTATAGTGGAAATTTATAGTCTGAAAAAATGCTTAGGACCCTGACAGTCACTAACTTTGGGAAAACAAGAATCCTACAACAAAAATTTAAAAATGTTGCTATTCAGAGTCTTTCTTCAAAACCTCATGCAATTAAAATAATTTTAAAACAGAACCAATAGCAATTTATTGAGGTTCAGCTCATATTGGTAGCTTCTCCCATTGGCTTTAAAAAAAATACATGCAGAAAATGTAGGACTATTGACTGAAAGATTTCAGTCAATACTCATTTCGTAGACCTTCCTAATAAAGTACATAGATATAAACTTGTTTTAGTTTACATTCCCAGCTCCATATCTAGTCTGCTATGTCTCAAAAATGCCATGGGACTGTGCCTCCTATGCTTGTTTTCTTGCTTCTTTTTAATATGCGGAAAATTAAATTAACGTCCAATTAACAAAGTATGTACTGTTTTGTGTATGACCTCTCTGTTTTTATTCCATTATTCTATGTATACTCTGTCACCTAAGGCCAAATTTCTGCTTTCCCGTGACAGTAACCCTAGAAGGGAAGTTTGTTTGTGCACCTTAAGACAAAAAACAGCATGTATTTGAAAGAAAACACTCTTCACCCCCAAAAAGCAAACAAACCTCCTCCTGACCATTTTCATAGTTTAAAACAAGCTAGTAACCACACGTAAGTTTGCTTCAGCTTGGAGCCACAGTGCAGAGGGACATCTATAAATGTAACACATCTTATGGTGAAACCGTACATGATTGAGGCATATGCCGGAGGTGATGGGACAGTAAGGAATTTTCTTCTTGCTTAAAATTCGGCCTTGATCATGTTAGCCAGCAAAGAGGTGGCGATTTTAATCACTGCCAGCCACTCTTGTGTCTCCCCTCCTTTAGCTTTCAGTTTTTTTAATCTATGTGAGCCTTGTCAGACTCTTATTCTCTTTTCAATGCCATTTGAAAAGACAAGACACTTACTGATTGGTGGTGCTGACAACCACAGTTTCATCTTGCCCTTTTATCTGCCTTTAATAACTATCCCACCCAGTACACCCCCCCACTGTGCCCTTTTTGTGCATTAGAGAAGATTTTCCAGAGACAGATCAAAAACTAAACTTTGCAAATGATGGCCTCATTGATTGTTTAAATGGTCAATATTTTAAAGAAGAATGGCAGACATCTTGAGGGTTATGGAGTGTTTGATTTGTGCTCAGAGGTTAAAATTTCCAATTTAAAAAAAAAATGTCAGAATTGAAAATCTGAGGTTACACACCATGAGATCAAAGATCAATATGACTTACTTATACATAAAAAATATTCATAGTTGAAGTTATAAACTGATCTGAATTCTGTGTCAGATTTCTGATATCCAGGAGCAGAGGATACCATACAGTGTTCGTGAGAGAAGATTCAATCGGGTTTTACTACTGTTTTAAATACAAAAATACTACAAATTTGATATTTAAACAGTCTTTTCATATCACATTGGAAGAATTGATTAGCACAGCTCTTAAACATGTTCCATGACTCCATGACAGACAGAGCTGAAAACTCAGAAGGATAAAACTGAGTCTTTGCTACAAAGAAATATTCAACCTTCCTGTTATAGGTTGACCATGTTGTTCTCTTGCAGTCTGAATGAACAACCAGCATGACTCAATAAGAAAGTGTTTACTGTCGCCTTTTAAATAGCTTCTTACATATCCCTGCTCCTTTCGACTTAATTTGAAACATCTATCTGATACTGAAGGTATGCATTCTTCAGTCTTCTTCACTCACTAACAGCGTTCACACTGAGGCGTGTTCATTACCCCTGTCTGCTAGCATTCAGATATGGGGGGAATTTCCTGATCGTGAAAAGAATACAAGCACCTGGACAAGCTAAAAATCAGCAGATTCCCATCATCAGTGCATTAATCAGTCCAACTCTAAGCAAAGTAACCAAATCTAACAAGTTTTCTGACTTTCAAATGAAACTAGATTAAGTCTGGTGTGACGTCATTGTGTGATGAGAGTTCCAGGCTAAACAGAAGACCCTATTAAAATACTGTTAAGTGTTTTATGAAAACATAATGAACAGGAAGGTAATGCAAAAGGGCTAAAAGATTTACTTTGAATATGCTATAAAGAACTGCTGACCAGTACCACCAGCCTGCTTTGGTCCTTTGATATTTGTCCTTTCTTCGCATCCTTTTACCAGATCCTTAACCAGAATTTTTCTTTTCTTTGAAACTGGAGAAGTGCACTTGTAAACAAACCTTCAAGAGACTAACTACCATCTGAGAGCCAAATTAAACAGGGAGGTAATACCTCCTGGATGGGCCTTTAAGTACCTCAGTTCTTCAGTTTGACAGAAAGAGGAGTCACCTCAGCAGCCCCTGCTGGTATCTCTTGCTTGTGAAGATCAGTATGCACAGCTGCATGCTAAGCAGATCTGGCTGTATAAAGTCAAATAGATCTGGTACGGCTGTGTCTAAAAGTAAAGAGGCAGCTTTGTATTTTTCACAGAATTTTGTTGAGTCAGAATGAGGAGAAAAAAAAAGTTGTGTGGTTAAACTAACTGGCCTTATTTGACATCTTAATTTGAATTGAATGGATTTATTTTGGGGGGTGTTGCAAGATGCAGCTGCAACTATGACTCTTCAGCCAATAACAACAGAGCAAATATGTCAAACTATTGCTCAATGCAATCTAAACTCCATACAGATTTTGACTTGATGACAGAAAACAGATTTAAACCAGAATCCTTAGATAGGTATGTATTGTGATAAGTAAGTAATTGTAAACATAAAGTGAACATGTCATCTAGCAGAAGTGCTCTAATTGTTAGTTTAGTTGCTGTACAAATCTAACAATTGATACAGTTTGCCAACTACTGAACAATGTGCCAACGTGGTCAGTTTTTCTGTTTTCCTTAATTCCTTTTTTTATAAAGGTAATTTACAAGTTTATGGTAACATCATGCTACTCAAAAATGAGCTTTCACACACATCTGCCTTTGATAACATCACATAAGGCATAAATCATCTGATCAGTAATAAAAGCAATAATTTTTTTCTTTTCAATTTCACATTACTCGAGTACTCACAAATCCCACAAGTACAGAGGTATAGAGATAAATTTTAAGCGAGGCAAATAAGCACAGACAAAAATCCGATTGAAAAACATACACAGAAAACAATCAATGTCACTTTCATTATTCACAGCATTTATCATCATGGGTAAAAGGGCAATGTGAGTCAAACACTTTCTCACACACAATGATGAACTCATTCACCTCGATCGCTTCATAATGCGTCATAATCTACCAAAAGCTGCATGTCCTCCACATAGTTTACTAATGCCAGCTGAAATGCTCGCACCTTTTGTGATGTCATGAACCCAAATATACACACAGCAGAATTTGCTGTTCTTAACCCATTTTAAAACTTTGTGCAGGCTAATGTTAAATCCTACGATCGATATCCATACTTCACGACCTATATGTTGAGGTTTTCTTGACATGGTGCTTTTGCTTTTAATAATGACAAAAAATACAATAGTGAATGGTATCTTTAACTGAGGTCAGACAAGTCAACAGCTGCTGGGACGGTCCAGACCTGGCTCGGCTCACTTCCACCATCTGGCCCAGACTAAAAAGGTGTCAGTCGTGCACGTACGCCGAACTTACCAAGACAAATTCATGCTAAAATGTTTCCAAAGCCGAGTCAAATTGCACTCACCTTTTTAAGCTTTGCGTCTTGGAAAAAATACACCAAGTTAAAAAAGTTTATTTAAAAAAAAAAACGCCAATCGTTAAAAAGTAAAGGGGATAATTATCCTGCTTCCAGCTCCAAAATGAAGAGCAAAAACACGAGTTAAAACACCTGAGAAGACTCAGCTTTCTTCGCTCCGGTGCGCAGCCACACTTTCGTCACATTGAAAACAGCGGAGCGAGGCGACGTCAGAGGTTCAAACTTTCTTTAAAGTCCTCCGAAGTTAGCCTAAGGCGGGGAGCCACAGCCTGAGTAAAAAGGTAATAATGTCCTCGGTCTTGCAGCGTCCTTATAGTCCGTGTGTGAGGAGGAACGAGGTCGGTGTGAGCCGCACGGTTACCTGACTCCTCTCTTTACGGCGAGGCCAGCCCTCCTCACACGGCAGCCTCATGTTTCCTGTTATTTTCCCTCTGAATGGTAGCGGAGTAGACAGACTCACACGGACTGGGCTTCCCTCTTGGAACAGGTTGAGATGCATCACCTAACACGAACTTTCATCCTGAGACTTACAGCTTTTTTACCTAGCAGTTTAAATTAACATAATATTTACTCTCACCTGCATCTCTCACTTGGCGTAAAAACAATTTAGTTTATTTTTACATTAGCGCAGTAAGACCGTAACAATTGTGACCCCAAGTTCTTAGAAGTACTGAATTTATATTTAAAGACGAACATGCATCTTCACATTTTTAGTTGGAGCATAAGCAGATTAAAGCGGACACAGAATAACTGGTGGACGTTGTCATATTCAGAATGTCTGAATATTTTAAGGGTGCCTTAAAATATTCACTGGTCTGTGTAAAACATCAGTAAGGCAGTTGAAAATGCAGCACATCCAAAATGCTGCTGCAAGAGTCCTGGCCAACACTGACACAAATGGATATCACACCACTTTATAAATCATTGGTCAAGCACTGCTTAAGGCCCAAAGAAGATTTCTTACCTAGGACCTAACTCAGTGTTTCCATGACTAGAACTAAACAAGCCGAGGCAAGTTTCTATAGGCTCTTCAGCTTTGGAACACACTTCATAGAAACCAGAGATGTTGCAAAAACTGCTGGCTCCTTTAAATCAGGACTGAAAATATAGTTTTGTACTACATCTTTTAATACACTGTTCAATCACTGATGGAGTCTGAGATCGAAGATTACATTTGGATTTAAATAGAAAATTAAACATCTGTTTCAATTCAGGCTTTTTTTTCAATTCAAGCTTTTTAACCAGTCTCTAAAATCTACATTTTAACTTTAGTTTCTTTTATGCAGTTATTTAGGTGTTCGGCATATTTACATATCTTAGACACTTAAAAGGTTTTTCTCTCTGCTTTGATGTTTTGTAAAGCACTTTGGATTGCCTTATGAATATAGCTATAAAAATAAACATAAAAAATGTTACAACATGCAATATAATAACTACAAACACTTTGAACATAAATTTTTAAATTATGCCACAATTTCAGAATCTGTCGACAAGTTGTCGACAGATTCTCCCTCTCGAGTTGTTGATCTGTGCAGCTCCTCCAGAGTTTGGTCTGATTGCTCTGTCTGTCAGTTTAGGTGAACTCTTTTTACTAATTAGCTGACTTCTGTTCCCTAATTGTTGCAGGTGTTGTCTGTTACATTAAATCCAAATAAAATGCAATAAAGTTTGTGAGTACAGCATGAGATAAAGATATGAACATTTTGCAATGCATAGTAAGTTTGTCTTCTATTTGTTTCACTTGGATTAAATAAAAGCGGCACTGAAAACAGTGGAATAACTGCCAGGAACAGTAAAGTGAAAGAGCATGCAGTAGTAGGATGATTAGGTGCCGTCTGTAATAAAACTTTACAAGAACTTTAGATTGTTATGATGATGTGTGCTATCAATGCAGTGCATGTTTTGCTTATTATTTTATAAGATGAGATTAAGCAATAGACTTTGAATAAACCTCCAAGGAAACACTGTCGTATTAATGACTTTACTTTTATGACTGCATGAAGCAATGCTTCTGTTTGATATCCTTATTTAGAAAACTTTTAAACTCATGATTATATTAGAAATTTTGCAACATGTCAAATATGAAAAGCTAAATTCTTCTGTTTATTTCATTTTTTTTTTTTTTTGGCTGCAGGCGGAAAGACAGAGATTCAGGAAAAGTAGTGGACAGCTTTGTTTGGACCTCTGCTCCAATTGTGCTTTGTCAGAGGTAATTCAGAGTGGGAAAACTTCTGCCGGAGATGTGCTTTTACACCTGGAAATGCAAGACGGGGAATGTGATGGAACGTCAGTTGATAATGACCAGGAGTCGAGTCGGGTCATGATGCAACAGGTTTGTTGTGGAAAAGCTGCCGCTCTCAGTGTGCTGTTTTCTTTACAGCGCAGTGAGAATAGCAGTTTACTGATGACTGTTATTCTGCTCATAAATACTGTGTGTCTGAACAAGCACCATGCAGGTCAAAAGAAATGCACAAGCAGCAAAATTTCCCTTCACACTGACTCACAGTTAGTGAAGAAAGGCTGACATATGCCTACTCACACGTTGTTTTGCTAACTGAGAGCCATTTTAGGTACAGCCCTTAAATACTCTGGAGATAGTTCAGAGGTGATTGCGGATGTTTCACCTCTATTGGCTAGAGACATATATATATTTTTATATTTTATAAAAAGCTGTAGAAAAAGTTGGAACACAGATTTTTTTGGATTTCTATTTGATAAAAACGTAATTGCTTGACACATCAGAACATGTGGAAAAATCTTAGGAAAGTCTTGTTATGTTCAATACCTTGCAAAAATATCTATTTCCCTTAACTTTTGAAGGGAATTGGTTTGACTCGATTTTGCTTAGAGGTAACATCTTTTAGATTTAATTGCAAGAAATGTACTTTTCTTAACATTAATATAAAAGCCTTGGAAACTTGTATGAATTCAAGTTCCAGACCGTTCAGTTCCTTCTTATATACAGGCAAAGATTCTTCATCCCAAACAGTTTATTTTAAGTTAATTGAAGCCTTTTCAAAACACCTACATATAATCTTCACATCCTTGGGCGATTACAGCCTATGTTTAAGATGGACTGCAATGTTTACTCAGACTGGTTGCAAAAGGATAATTTTCTTTTGATATATCTTATTTATTGTTAAACCGGCTGTTAAGAAAATTGTTACTTTTTGTTGCATTACACCTAGGGCCACCATTAAGAGATTAGTAGGCTCTTGCTTTTGTCCATGAATCATAGGATGAAGGGGGAAACTATGTTCCATGTCTAAATTTAAAAAAGAACAACTGGGTCTATCCATTTTAATATATCTTTTACTACAGCTTACTCATATTTCATTTATACTACACTATGCTTGAGCCTCATTTTGTCACCATGAACTGCTTTTTTTGTTTTAATTTGGCCAAATGTAGAGTATGAACCCTTAAAATACCAAAGAAAAAAGTTCTTCAGAGATGCTCAGTATTTAAGGCATATGAAACACAGCTTAGCTGACCTGCGCTGTGTCTACTTCTGTAATCCCATTTAGCTGAAAATCTGATTAATTCTTTATGTCTGAAAGTCCCAAGCTTGGCAATTTGAAGCTAAAATGTCCTTGGCTGTGATCCACAGCGATAGTATCTGAAATGAGCACATCCAAAGACTCGGCCTACTTCTGATTCCCCAAGACAAGGGAGAGTCTTTACATGAGCAGCCAGCCGGTGGGAGTACACAGGCACATATCTCACTGTATTATCCTTACAACATGGAAATAATCCTTGTGTGCGTGTGTGTGTTGTGTTTACAAAGGGAGGCATTTGGTAGTATACCAACCTTTCCCTTACAATGCAGTCTATAGGCTTTTGTACAGGAGTATTCATGTGTACAAGTACCAGCACCTTCTGATCACCTCTCTTTGTCTGCAGAGGTATGCACATGCAGCGTGCCGTTAAGAGTCCCGTTTGTGTTCATGTGAATGCAGCACACACTGGAGGAGAGACTGGCTGGAGTGGATTCGAGGGGCTTTTATTTAGAGACAATGTTATTTATGACATCTCTGTTTCTTAGCAGTGATAGGTTTAATGTTATATCATGCTGTAAAAAAGTTTCTGCCCCCATACGGATGTTTTTGTACTTTTTTTCCCTCAAATGTTTCAGGACAACAAACTAATCTGACAAAGATAAGTTGACTAAATTCAAAATGCAGATTTAAAATGTTTTAGTTGTACATTGATTAGTTGAGGATAGAAGTCATGTGTTAAAACATAACAGTTTTGACAAGTACTCATTGCATCAGCTGGGGATTAAAAAAAATTGCCCAGACAGTAATTATCCAATAGGGTAGTACTTATTTGCTTAGGGCCACTTTCTTTTTTTTTGGCCAGGCAATGTGTATTGAACACCAATGTACACTGTAAAAATAATGCAAACTGACAATATTCTCTGTCGATGACTTTGATGTTAAAAATGTAATACTCAGCAAAACTGAATGTGACTATTATACTTTTGTACGTCTGAAAATGGTAGGTCATTTATCAGATCCTTTGTTCAGTTTTTTTTTTTTTTTAATTAAGCGTTTTTTGTGATTTGGCCTAACAAGAAAGCATCAGGGTATTGCTATTGGCAAAAAGGGGGAAAATATGCTAGATGGAAAGTATAAAGTCATTAAAAAATGTGCATATGTAGAAGAAAAATATACCTGCCACCTTTTGTTTTATGACCCAAAATGAAATGTGGTATTTTTGCATTAATTTAAGACAATCTGTGACTCAAAGGTTTCATACTCAACTCCAACACACGTTGAGAAATAAAAATTTTTTTTTTGTTCACCACTGGTTCTTGATGTAGATCACAACAAGCAGAACTGCTACCGTAGATAGGGCCGACAGAATTACAGCTGTGTGGAAAACATTCCCAGGGGAGCACAGGTGTATTCCATATGCGGATGTTTGTGAATCCAACCCCCCTGCTACATTAGACTTTTTCTCAGTATTTGAAGTTTGCTTATGTGCACAGTGCCTCTCTATTATTTTGTCCTTAACTTTGACAACTCTTCTCTTTTTAATTATTTTATCGAACAGAACCATCAAATGTGGTTCACTCTATATGTAGTAAGGCCAGAAATACATAATCAAAATTATTCGTTGCTCCTTCTTTACTCAAGGGTGAGAAAAGCTGAATACCTGCAGAGCTCGAGTTAAAGCAATGGTCTTAATAAAGTAAATGGGAGGCTGTAATAGAAAGATATTAATGAAGCTAATTAACACCATGCAGTCATTTCTATGAGCTTGCAGCAACTGGGTGATGTTTTCACATTTGTGGAAAGTTGTTCGTGTCATTTGTTAAGGACTGATTAGTAGACATTACTTATTATGTCTTCTTCTCTTTCCACTTCAGATGGCAGTGAAAGAGAATAATTAGATGAAGTTTTATTTTGACTGAGTTCTGTGTGTGCGCGTGTGCACGTTTCTCACCCAGGCTTCTGAACTCAGTGATTTGCCTGCAACGCCACTTATCACCAGTGCTTGTCTCATCTGCTTTGTCTGTGTGCTTTTAAATGTGTGGGTATTTCTGCATACATGCGTTCCCCCATTTGATATTACTGTTCTTGAATGCAGCAGGTTTCCATGGGAACTATGACATCAGTGGCACCACGTGATTTCATCCATAATGCCTGGGTGGGAGAGAAAAGCCACTTTGCCATGAGTGGTCCACGGTCCCTCTCCAGCTGTGAGTGATTGTTTGAGTGGAGAAGAAGGGTGGGCGGCTGGTTCCTTACATTGTAGGAAACTGTGATGGGTTTTGAAATTTTGTTTTATTAAGAACAATGCCAGACGCGATCCCATTTCTGAGCTTTTATCTCTCTCTACGGCGTCGACTTATAACAAGTTTCAAAGAGACTGAACTGTCATGAATGTTGGGGAGGTAACGTTAACTTTCCAAGAGTGACAAATATTGACACAATGTAGTGCACAGTTGTGAAGTGGAAGGAAAATAATTTATGGTTTGTAATATTTATTCCATAATAAAAATAGAACAAATGTTACATAGCTGCAAGCCATTTTTGGCTAGCTTTCCACATCTTAATTTTGATTTTAACATTTTAGCTGATTGTAAAATAAACCAATCAGTTAGTCAGTTAGGATTAGGGCTGTTGTAAACGAATATTTTAGTAATCGAGTAATCTATCGATTATTTTTACGATTAATCGGGTAATCGGATAAAAAATACATTGGTAAATCTAACATAATAGCAGTGTTACTATCGCATATCAACATCAGGCCAATTTTTCACATTTGAGCTTCTCTAACAGTTACTTTTCTGTAGTTTAGAAAATTAACCTGTAACAATAATAGCTCACTTT
>CAEGAE010058589.1:0-26359 GCA_903067095.1 Girardinus metallicus
AATAGCCTGCTCACAAATAGATAGGCTATTTGTGAGCCTGCCTCTTTATTATTACATTGAATTAATTTCAGATTTTTATATAACTTTTCTTCAAGTTAACAAAGTGAGCTATTATTGTTACAGGTTAATTTTCTAAACTACAGAAAAGTAACTGTTAGAGAAACTCAAATGTGAAAAATTGGACTGATGTTGATATGCAATAGTAACACTGCTGTTATGTTAGACTTACCAATGTTTTATTTTATCTTTTTTTAATCCGATTACCTGATTAATCGTAAGAATAATTAGTAGATTACTCGATTACTAAAGTATTCATTTACAACAACCCTATTTACATTTAATATTTGTGCTTATTTCACATGGAAAGTACTGCAGGTTCTCTGTTTATTTGCTTAGCTGAATTTCTTCACTTGATGAATCCATTAATATCTAGAACCAGTAACTCTGTACACTTGTTTTTCTTTATTTTTGAAAGTAATGCCATCTGTGTTTCAGTGAAATTCGTTACCACAAGATGCCATTAATATTGTTACCAATAACTTCTCATCTGTTTTTTTCTTTCCCATAGTAAGTACTTCTGGGCCAGCGCTTCTGTGTTTAGCCATGTCCCCTCCCTGAATAAATCCATTTATAAATGTTACAGTAATTAACTTTGTGTACTCTTTGTCTTTCTTTTCCATAGAAATGAAGGCATCAGTGGAGCTGCTTGTGCTTAACATTGTGTGATCTTTTCTTCTTTCCTGTAGAAAATACCCCTGATCCTCAAATTTGGATTTAACTGTATTGGAATAACTTGGACTGATCTAAAAGGAATTTGCATAAAGCTGAATTTTATATTATTGGACATAAATAGGAATTGTTTGCAAATTAGCACTGAATTTAAATAAATTAATGTATTTTTAAATACAACAGAACCATTTTAGTAATAGTGATCAGCCATAAAAGTGTGACTTTAGGAGAGTACAGAGCAACATTGCATACATATTGAAGAATTGGTGAAAAATTTGGTGTATTTATGTCTTGCTTGAAAAATGTTACATGTTTGAAGACCAACATGTCAAACAGAGACAGATCAAAGATCAATCACAACTATCAACCTCAGCAGGAAACTATTGTAAAACATTATTAAAACATTATTTCTATAGAAAAAGTCACATGACTCACATTTTGTATGAAGTAATATTTCTTTGGACTCATGTCATTAATGGATTTGGGTGAATGCCTTACATATGATGTAACATGAGTTTGTCTTGTTTTGGTGTTACACCAAAAAACACTGGAAACAGCAGCGGCCAGAGTTCGGTCCATGGATCAGACACTTGAACTTACAGGTTTGACCAGATGGTGGCAGTGTGTCCACTGTATTGTAATGTGCAGCAGGAGCTGTCCAGTGAAATCAATGTGATAAGAGTTTGCAGTAATTGGCTCGGTGAACTCCTCTGATATATCGTCATCATGTTACACAGACATGACAAGACACAGCCAGAATGCTTCAAATAGGCCGTTTCTCTTAAACAAGATGTGATTTGTGTTTTTGTTAGACTAAATGGGTCTAGCACATATACAAAGTCTGTGTGTATTCAATTCACCATGAATACAGAAAGTAACAAAACTTTATATTAATTCATATTATTAAAATATAGTTGTTTGGAATTAATAAATGCCTCCTTACTGTTCCTAATGTGGTCTATTTAAAAAAAAATTCTCATGCTTTTTATTAAAAAAAAAAAACAATACAGTTTAGTAACATTTAGTTTTATACTTCACTCAACCCAGAGCAGGAATTAGAACAAACTTTTACTTCTCTTTTCTATTAATTTATCCAGAGATATTCCTATTAGTTTATAAATTGAGGAGTACTTTTTGTTTTGCGTTTATTTTGTTTGTATTTCCTCTAATTCGTGTAAAGTACTTTGAATTCCCATGTTCCTGAAAATGTGCTCAACCGATAAAATTACCTTATCTTACCTTACAATGATTGTTCTTATATATGTAGCAGTGTGGTGCAGAATATCAAAGGACTGCCCACTTATATTTCAAGTTTCATGAAGTATTTGGGGCTCCACAGTGGCGCAGTTGGTAGAGCTGTTGCCTTGCAGCAAGAAGGTTCTGGGTTCTATTGCCAGCATGGAGTTTGCATGTTCTCCCTGTGCATGGTGGGTTCTCTCCGGGTTCTCCGGCTTCCTCCCACAGTCCAAAAACATGACTGTCAGGTTTATTGGCCTTTCCAAATTGTTCCTAGGTGTGAGTGTGTTAGTGGTTGTTTGTCCTGTCTGTCTCTGTGTTGCCCTGATAGACTGACCTGTCCAGGGTGTACCAGCACCTCCCGACCCCACTAAGGGACAAGGGTGTAATGAAAATGGATGGATGAAGTATTTGACCTCTGCTTCCTCATGACTCAAGCATATAATTATGTTTGAGTCACATATAACATTCATAACTTTCGTTCAAAGTGTTGAAAAAAATGACAGACTAATTTTGAGTCTTATCCAAACATTTTTAAGTCAAAAGGAAGATTTATGACAGAAGTACCAGGAAATATTTGGGTTAACATGATGTGACAGTCTGCTGAATGTTGATTATCTATAAAAAGGTCCAGGTTTTCATCTCAGTCTGTTTAGAGATTTCCTGTATCTGTGCACAAACAAGACTCATACATGTTAGATAAATTCTCCATGCCTGTGTGTGGTTCTATCTCTTTTGTGTCTCTCTGTTGCCCTGGTAACCTCTCAAGGTAATAGCCCATCAATCTGACCACAAAAGGTGTATGCATCAGCCTGCAAGTGTTAAGCAGCAAGGATGAAGTGACTACAGAACAATTACAAGTCTTGGTTGCGGAGAGAAGGGAATTCACAAAGCACTGTGGTCACCTTCATTTTTTGCAACAGTTTTGCACCAGCTGCTTGCTTTGTTATCAAGAAATCTGCACTAAATACATGCATATGTAAACATTTCTTTGTCATCCCAGTTTATTTCGCAAAGTCACAACACAAACACAGTAAAAAAAATTAATTTAGCGAGTTGAAAACAGAATGCTATTTTCTCTTTAAAAATACAGGAAAATATATTTCTTAATTATTTAAATGTGGGGAAATAGAATAGTGACAAGCCTTTCTGTCTACTTTCAGACAGGACACTCAGACTTAGACTTGCACATATTTAGCTCCTACAAGTAGCTTTGTAAATTTGTCACAGACTCTTCAAACATTTTTAAACAGAATGCAACAAAAACATGGAGACTTAGGGCATCTAAGCTTCCTCAATCATCTTCTGCACAGGTGAAGTACAATTACATTATTTTTGCTAACCCACCTCGAGATAATATTTATTGGGA
This sequence comes from Girardinus metallicus, assembly GCA_903067095.1. Taxonomy (NCBI): domain Eukaryota; kingdom Metazoa; phylum Chordata; class Actinopteri; order Cyprinodontiformes; family Poeciliidae; genus Girardinus; species Girardinus metallicus. Next base: position 3,335 of record CAEGAE010058589.1, read on the forward strand.
ATTAGGGCTACTTTAACTACACCGTGAATTCAAATTTACGGTAAAATACCGGCAGCTGTGGTCGCCTGAATTTGACCATATAAATCAGTATTTATCCGTATTTACACGGAACCAAACAAACCAAATCCCAAGAAAAAACAAACAAACAGCTACAGGAAAATCTAGGCTTATTTTGTGTGACTGAGGTCAAACTCTTGTGTTTGCAGCCAAACAGATTTTAAAAATAAACTGGATGAAGAGTTGAAAGGAAATAAATGGTATAAAAACAATCTAATAAATAAGAGGCAACAATTCATCAAGAAGCAATTTATCTGTGTAAACAAAGATACGTAAATTAGAGATTTCTTTTTTCTTTTTCTTTTTTTTACAGTGTAAGCTTAATTAATTTTATTTCAATAACTTACATCCATTTTTACCCGTCTCGTGTGCTTTTGGTTGTATTTATAAATAATCTAATGCTACAGTTGCTTTACTTCGCTGTATTGTTATATACCAACAGTTTAATGCATAATCAAAACAAAATCGATATTGACCACCTTCTATTTATCAGAGTGTGTAATTCACGTCTCCATTTATTTTCCTGACTTTGTCCAGCAGACATCTGCTCAGCAGAGTAAAAGGGTGAACTCATTAAGCTAATGGTCCAATGCGCACTGGGCGTCTTTGGATGTTACCTTATTACCTGCTGCCGGTGGCCCCCGGCGGCTCCTCATTTATAATTCACAGCAGAAACAAAAATCAGTCTAACATCTAAATCAACCTTTCTATCTGATCCTCCAAAGCTCAGTGCAGATCAAACCCCAGCAGCTCTGTGAAAAGGCTGTTGTGACAGCTGCTGAGCTAAAAATCACAACTCCCGGGAGACAATACCACATTGTGATCGTGACTGCGTTATGGCAAAACATCGCTCTCATTCAAAAGAGTCAAAAGCTGCGGGAGCAATTACAATCCTGCTGGTTTAAAGACAACATGGCTGCCTTTCATTCTTCTCTTTGTTTACAGGTTATGACAAGCAGTATGTGATAATATTTACTGACAACAAAATCCAGCACTAGTTTCAAAACTCCTGCATCATATACTCATAGTTATTTCAATTCAATAAAATAGGCTTTCATAATAAAGCTAATTTGTTTCAATAAGTACATTTCTCTCAGCAATTCAATTAAAAATCACTTACTTTTTAAAGTTACCATAATTTTGTCATAGGAACGGCTATAAAAATATCAAAACACAATTTAACACAATAATAAAGTAATTTTCATTACCGAAATTTAAGCCTATAAAATCTATAGTATGATGGTGTTTTGATATATTTTATCAATGCTTTGGAAAAAATAACAGAAAAAGAGGTTGAGAAATCACAAATATAGCCTTCGACTCAAACCCACACATTACAAGATTGTGTAACGATTAGCAGCAAGTTTAAAACCTCATTTATTAATTCATTCATTACTTTACATATATGCAAGGAATAAAAAAAGAGAAAAAAAAGAGTACAATTAAAAATGTAAATTAATTTTTAATACTTTTCTTGAAAAATCAGTAAATAATGCATCATAAATCAGTTGAACTGTTCAGATACATATAAACCTTTATTATTACTATTACTTACATAATTACTATTCAGATTATACGATTTAGCAAAAAAAAAAAAGAAAAAAAAATCACAATTCAAACACTCAGGGAATAAACGTGGTGTGGACCAGATGGATGCCATTTCTAAACCACAGATGGACATAATGTCAGAAACGTCTTACCACGGTGTTGCTTTAAAGTCCTCCTTTGACACAAAAGTAAATTTTGTAAATCACTTGAAGTCCAGTGTGAAGTTTCCATAGTCACTGATGATATTATTTCCCATATCACCTTCATGTGTTGGTTCATCATGTTTTATAAAGTCCATACTCACAGCAGCATTTCAGAAAACTTCACGCTCGTCTCTTTTTCATGAAAACATGTGTAATGACATTACTGTAATAAAGAAGCTTTGAAATCAAAACTTACATTTCCACAACTTATCTGCTTGTCTTCTCTTTCAACTGTATGAGCAACTCCACAAATAAATCTTTGTTAACTTTAACATTTTTATCTTCAGTCCATTTATATAGTCACATCACTACAGTTTCTTCATTTTCAGCTTTTTCAGGGCGACATTATGTAAAATAAACTTTTTTTTTAACTTTACATCATGTTATAATGTTATTCCGTCATCAGAAACATACCTGTAGTCTTGCCTTGATTCTTTTATGCATCTTTGAGAAATCCTTTAAACTCCATGGCAACCATTCAGCTGTGCAAAACGCCTGGCTGGATCTAGCACCGCCTTTCGAGGCGCAGCTCCTCCTCTGAGCTGCAGTTTCCAAGCTTCCTCCTCACAGAGCAGCCATTCCCTGAGACTCCTCCACTCAGCTCCTTCAGACTAGCGGCAGCAATTAGCAAACACCTGGTAGAGCTGCATATCTTCTGAGCTCATTGTACGAGCTGCTTCTTAGTATAACACTGGTAAAAACGTTATTAGAGGGTTAATAGAAGATCCATGTCATAAAGAGTAGGAGTTCTTAAAGAAACAGAAGCCCAATTTAAATTACAAATTAAAATTTCTTTTAGGTCATATTTGATGTATATAGTATTTTTATATAAACTGAAATTAACATATTTACTTGATTGTGCTATAAAATGGCACTATGTGTCTGGAAAACACACTGATGCTGTCCTTTTAAGATGATTCCATTTCAAACTTTTTTAATAAGGAAATCAGTCAAGAGCTGGAGGGATGCTTCACTAGTTTTTGTGAAATTAATTGTCACATTTTGCTGCATCTTTTCTTTGCTTCCTACATTTATTTAATTAAATTTTTTTAGCTGATCATGTTTCCTACCCCACATTGACCAGATTTAATCAGACTCATGAAGTAGATAACGTACAAGCTCCTAATGCTGAAATCTCAGCAGGCTCCTCACGTCTCGTTGTAATGACTGCTGCAGGTTGTGCACAGCGTCTTTGTCCTGACCTTCTGCACAGCTATAGAGGGAAAAAAAATGTCTTAGATTTTAAACGATAAAATCAAACAATTTAATTACAAATTCAAAAGAATTTAATAATCCTTGGTGATTCATTTTAAAGAACTGGACATAAATTTAAGGTTTTGCCTAAGGGACACAGCTTTTACTTATTTTTTGTGGTTGTTTGTGATAAAAACTCACTGCCACCCATAAAAATGCTCTGATATCTTCTGACTATCAGTTCATGGTGCTGCATCTAAGCAGATTTTCTGATGCACAAGTGGAACATTTTTTACCCTGTTCCTTTCTACAACACTCTAGTCTGATAGATGTTATTTTGGCCTGTAAGTGATGTGACTGAGACATTAGAGAGGAGCGGAGGAGAGAGGAGCCCCGGCCCCTCCCCTGCTGTTCACGCCCCTCGGATCGGATAGCAGGCGGCTGCATTTCTCCCCTAGGAGGTCTGGTGTGCTCGGTAAACCCCGTTCCTCTCGGTGGTGCCGGACTGACAGATGAGACTGCTGATTTGCGCTGCTCACTGCTGGAGAGGAAGAGGATGAGACCATCCAGTAGCACAGACTCCTGATCACACTGGCTGAAGGTAAAGGAGGACGGCACCCCGTCCAACGGGACAAATGTTTATTGCTCTGCAGGGAAAACTGAAAGGATAGTGAGTCGGAGTAAACCGCATGCCATAATCTTATTTTTTCATTTGACACAATGATAAACCTGTAATTTTAATCATTATTTGTGTATTGGTGATTAGATTCTTGAAGACCACACACAACTTTTTATGTTGTCGCTCCTCCACTGCACCACTTTGTATCCAGCTTCACAATAAAGTGAAGTGGCATCTCTTCCTTTATTTTGGTAAAATCATTCACAAAAAATGTATTGAAAAACTATTTACACTTTTCATGTTACAATCATCATAAACTTCAATGCTTTTATTAGCATTTTATGTGATAGACCAATGGAAACTATTTGAAAATAATAGCTTTCATACTTTTTAGCAAATAAAAATGTTTGCAACAAGTACATCCCGTGACATGTACTTGAATTCAGCCTCCCTGAATTGAACCAACACTGACTAAAATATTGATTTACTCAAGATATGGGGACTGTGAGCATATGAAGGGAGGTTTTCCTATTCCATTTCCTGGTGAGGCAGGAGATCTAATCAATTCACAACCTTTTCCGAATCAACATCAAATTGGAAAAAAATTTATTGCAATGTAATAATGAATCAAATTTTTTACCCACATATACTCCCGAGCTGGAACGTGGCTGGGTGGGCCCAGACAACTTTGTGCTAGGTTTCTGCCAACGCTTCCTCCTTTCCACTCACTGTGATTTTTCTACAACATTTAAGACTTTCCAAACTGTTTCTGTATTGAATCATGTTGAGAGGAAGCTGAGGGGCGTTCTTCCAAACTGATCTGCATTTCAGATGTTTTCATTCTAAATGTGTCCTCTGTTTGTCAAAGCATCCAGTCAATTAGTGGGCTTCTGCAAATTAATGAGTAAATTTGACGTTATTCGGAAAGAGCTTTGTCAGAGCGTCAATTATAAAAAATATTTGAAGACCATAATTCTCCAGCAGTTTCCTTCTACTCCAGAATTATTCTCAAGTTTGTGTTGGTTCAGCACATTATATCCCAATGCAAAAATTTGAACTTAGCTGTTGTAATACATGTTGTTTGTTTTGTGTCTTTACAGCCTCCAGAATCTGCTCTGGACCCTGGGACACCGTAATCAAAATCTTGCAGAAAGAATCTCAACATGATGTCAAAAAGACGCTTCATCTTATTTCTGCTTCTAGCTTTAGTGTTTCCTGTGGTTAGAGCTAATAGGTTCCTAAAACGAAAGCCTCAGGACCACCAAAAGCTTTGTGTGTGTGCTAGTGACATCATCAGCTGCTCTAATGTGAGTCTAACCAATGCCACCTTCAATCTTCCTCTGCATACAGTAGTTCTGGACCTCAGCTTCAACTCCATCACTCAACTCCGTGCTACATGGACGTCGACTAATCTCAACCATCTGCAGACGTTGCTGCTGAACAACAACAACCTGGCCTTCCTCTCCTCTGAGGCCTTCGTGCACACGACAAGGCTACGTTACCTGGACCTGTCCAGCAATCGCCTGACCCTCCTGGACGAGATCATCTTTGAGCCGCTGGAAAAACTCGAGATACTTCTGCTGTTCAACAACTGCATATCTCAAATCGATCGCGCTGCCTTCTACAGCATGGTCGCTCTGCAGAAGCTCTACTTGAGCCACAATCAGATCTCACGCTTCCCTCTGGAGGTGCTGAAGGAAAGGAGCAAGGAGGACTCTCCTTTCAAACTGCTGGATGTTTCCTCTAATAGGATCAAAGCTATTCCAGTGAAGGAGCTACAGGCCATGCGCGCCTGGCTCAAGAACGGTGTCTACTTCCACAACAACACTCTGACATGCAGCTGTGAGCTGCATGACCTGGTGGCCTACTGGCACCTCAGGCAGCTAAGCTCTGTCTCTGACTTTGCAGACAACCACACATGTAACATGCTAGGTAAACAGAATGAAAAAATCCTGAAGCTGAACTGCAGTGAAGTCAAGATTCTGAAGAAAGAAGGCTACTTGGAGGAGACCATGGAGCTCGACTGCGACACCAGACAGAAGTACATGGCGAAGAGATGGGTGCTGCCTGGAAACATATCAGCAAACAACACTGACGGTAACATCCTCAAAATCGGGCCGCTGAAGGTGGAAGACTCCGGGGTTTACACCTGCTATGCCACCAACGATTCCCTCAGTGACACACTCTACATTACTGTGGTGGTGTTCAACTCCACTAAGAGGGGCGGGATGGAAGACCTAAAAACGGCGTACACCACCCTGGGAGCATGTGTGGTCAGTATAGTTTTGATCCTGGTCTACCTCTACGTCACGCCCCACTGCTGCAGTTTTTGCTCAGGTGGGAACTCGGAGAAGGACGACACAGAGGAGAGCCTCCACTCCTCCACTGTGAGCCTCCCTCTGGCACACGGAGAGCGGGGAGCGGAGGCCGCAGGGTTCGCCTTCGGGCACGGGGATATGCAGGAAAGTAAGAACGGAAGACTGAACCCAATAGATGAGGACGACTAGGAGAAAACGAGGAACAGAGACAGAGAGACCTGAGGCGGCATCTGCCAGCTCTGATGTTCCTGTGGTGGGAAAAACAAAATCAATGCACTGCAGAAACACCAAAGTCTTTCTGGTCCAGTTTATTGAGAAAATACCTTAGCACACTTGAAACAAGACAAAACTAGTGCAAAAATAACTTTTCAGCAAGACATAGGAGCCTGATTAAAGTCAATAGTTACTTAATATTGATGTTAATGTTGATGAAAAAGTTGTATTTATAAGTGAAATTACCTGCCAGTGGAAGAAAACATTTTCTCCACATTTAAAATGGGGAAATGTCTTGTTCCACTGTCTTGTACAACTGCGGCTAACAATTATTTTAGCAATCAATTATAATCGATTATCTTGATTACATTTGATTAGGCTTTCTTTCAGTATTTTTGAATGTGTTTTAGTTTGAGAATTGATTTATTTTGCAAAAAATTGCAATGAAAACACGTTTTTTCCCACATCACAAGAGTCACGTGATCAGCATTATTATGATAACGATAGATTAATTAATCGATTAATCCGACTAAAAAAACTAGCCCATACTGCTGATTTTCATTTAATACCTTTTATACAATATTACACTTTAAAAGACATAATAAATCAAATAATTAGATTCATTTTAAATAAATAGCTAAAGCTATCCCACCTGAGGAGCTGTAAGTAGAACTAATAAAGTTTAATTATCATTATATTATTGTTATCTTAAATGCAAAATGTATATATTTTTGCAAAGTTTTAGCTTTATTACTGCTCTGACTGAGTTATTCTTTCATCAGAATAGCCTATGTTGAGTCTGTATGCTCCAGCTAATGATTAATTACTTGATTAATTAGTTGATGAGTACCAAATTAGTTGACAATTATTTTAATCATCAACTACTCACAATTAATCCCATTAGTTGTTTCAGTTCTACTGTCTTGTCACACTTGCTGATTATTTCACTTAACTAGTAATTAGTTACTTTAAACAAGCTCCTACACCTTGTTGAAAAGTTATTTGTTAGTTAGTTTTGTCTTATTTCAAGTACTAAAATGTTTGTACTAGACACTAGACCACATGCTAATGGGTTAGAGTAGAGAAATGTCAAGAGAAAACCAAAATGTGTGAGGAGGAACAAAGGCATCATCACTTTGAAATACCAGGACATCTTACAACATAAAATTTCAGTTTCCTGGCTAAATTTCAGTCAGAAAACTGAAATTTAGCTTTCAATGATTCTTTCAGAAAGACAATGATCCAAGAACATGTGACCAGATCAACACAGCAACCATTTACCAGACACAGAATCCAGACCTGAAACCTTTAGAGTGAAGTGTGGCAAAGCCGATTTTATTTTAACGTTACTTACACATATTTACCAAGAGGTGTGGATGACACTGTATGTAGCTTTAATGAAAATCCTTTATAAATGCCTGAAATCTCTCATAAAACAAGTATATTTGCTGTGCACTTAATAACATGACTGAGTTATTGTTTGCATTTATAATGGAAGTACTTGAAATGCTTTTAGGACCACAAACACTGAGAAACACAAGCCACTGATTAACAAACAGCATGAGAACAAATGGCACCCAATGGCAGCAAAGAAAGGAGAGATGTCATCCTATGCAGCTCTCAGTGCTGAAACTGACATGCTCATATTATGCAAAACATGCAAAGCTTACTTATCAGCATTAGCAGTTCAGATTTGATGCATTATGTTGCATTCCTGTTGCTTTGTTTTATTCTTCACAATGTATGCTGTTTCTTATGCAATTTAACTAACTTGATTAATGTTATCATATATGAGTGGGATAAAATTTTAAATATTAATGTGTCTTTTTCCACTAACAGTGGCCTTTGCTTTTGTGAAGCACATATTTAACATATTTTTTTAAGTTTCAGTGAACTGACTTGAGCAACAGAAGCGTTACTATCACCACTGCGCTTATTTTATGTTTTATTAAAGATGGCTGTAATTCACTGAAGTTGATAACTTGTCTCATTTAAAACAAAAGGAGAGCTAAGATTAACTAAGAGGGCACGCAGAAATAATTACCAAAAAAACTGACTTTTCTGTCAAAATTTGCCGAACTTAAGCTTTAGTCGGTTTATTTTATGTTCTTTAAAGCGTATCTTGATTACATTAGATTAGATTTTCTTTCCGTATTTTTGAAGGTGTTTTATTTGGAGAGTTGGCATATTTTGCAAAACTTGCAACGAAAACACGTTTTTCCCACGTCACTCGAGTCACGTGATCAGCAACCGGACGGTACCACTGGCGGGAGGCACGGAGGAGACGACAGGAAGTGGTAGAAGGATCATAACACGGCATGTTTTGTAATAACTTATTATATGATCACACTTATTCACGCGATTGTAGCTACATTTGTTGTTCAATGGAAACACCGCAATTGCGAAAATGTGTTTTTTCAACATCAGCGGAATATCAACAAACATTTTTTTACGGTCGTCATGGAAACTCAACTGCTGTTCTGCGTTTCTGCGATTAGAGAATACAAAAAAAAAATGCAGCTCTTGATGATTAAAGAGCTTCAACCACAGCCAGAAATTGTTGTAGAAAATAAACAATAATAGTAATTAAAAAAAAAAAAACTGGAGTAATATGATCAAATTTACATGAAATGTAAGCAAAGTATTCACCCAAGGAAACATTTCCACCCATTACTCTGAGAAATATGAGCAGATTATACAAAGCATAACTTCTTCCCATCTCAGTGTAGTCAGATTTATTTCAGTGTGATTTTCTGGCTGGACAACACAAATGTAACTCTTGCATCCGTGATAGTTCATTGCTCCCTGAAGGCCTTCAGGGGAAAACAAGTGAGAGTGAGTTCCATCCACTGAATGCTTTTGGCCATTAGTGGCCAGCCCTGAGCAAATAATCCAATCCAGTCAGCCAGGACTCTCATAAACACGGTCAGAAATAGCAGCTAGCCAGCCGCCAACACGCACACCTCGTGGCTCAGTGACACAGCTGAAAACTGAATACAAAACCTGCTCATTTTTCAAAATATGTCTTGATTTTAGATAGTTACATTGACAATAATCACAAAAAATTATTAATGATTGGTAAAGAAAATCACTGCTTTAGGAGATGGTAAATTTGTAGAAATATTCAAGATATTTTACTTCGAATAACACACTTTAACTGTCAATCAAGTAAAAATAAAACAAAACTCTACTCACTATGATGCTTTTATTAATACTTGATACATTTACAAACTTATGGAGTTTAAGTTCCTAAAACATTTTAAGCATTGTCTGAAAAAAGTGTATGTTTGCAAAACACATTTGCGATCTCAAGTCTAAAGTTAAATTCATTACTTAAATTTAAATAATTTGTATCAATATGTTTGCAACCATAGGAACCATACCACCTGCCTTTTTTAAAAAAAAAAAAGCTTTAGGTTTTTCTTTCTTCCTGCTTTTCCTGGTCCATCAGCTTAACGTCACTCAACCTCTGAAGGTCTGCTGCAGTCTGTGGCGCCAAACCATGAGCTGCAGATCCTTTAAGCCGTGAAAGTTGCAGCGTGCTTACATGCATTGGGCTTTTCTGCCCAGCCAATAAGCATAAATGCTGGAGTGGAGCGAAGTCTGATAAATTTAGATGCCCTGAATTTGCTGTCCTGCTTAAATTTATCCTGTAATCATTTATTCTGAGTGTCTGAATGGTGCAGTATGCTGAAAGAAGCCAGCACTAACAGCCCTTCTATGAAGAAGTGGTCAATAAATTCCTACATCGGTTCTAAAACGTCAAAAAAGAAAGAAAAAAAAAGTTTTTCCATTGCCTATGCCGAAACATTTCCTCCAATGATTTACTTTCCTCCAAAAGTGCAGCCTTTTTCCAGCTAAGCAGGACTTGTATATCTAAAAACACATAATGCCTCTGGGGTTTTTTTCTAATAAAAAGGTAATGACTAACTTTTTTCACAGAACTATTTCACTTCCACAGTAATTGGCATCTAATCTTGTTGAGTCTTGTGTAACACTTCTTACCTGCTTTTTATTAACTTCAATACCAAAATGCATGGCTATACCCATTTCTTTTGTTTGTTTGCTTTAATAATAATTCTCAAAACATTACTAGTTGCATATTTTACACAATATCTGTAACTAATCCAAGAGGAGCTTGATTTGATATGATATAGAGAACAAAAATCCCATTTTACCCTCAGCTGAACAGAGAGAAAATGTCCTAAAAATGTTAGCTAACGATAGTGCTGGCAGCAGCTGGCTAGCCCAGCTAGCGTAGAAAACTAACAGTAACGGCTGCCCTGTCGTGTTAGCTTAATTTATTATTTATTTACTGCAAAACCACTCTTTTTTTAGAGTTGTTTTTCTGTGTGATAAACTGAGTCAATTAAAGAAGAAGTAGTGACCACCAAGCTAAGCTGGTGTCAGTTAGCCTTCAAGCTATGCTAATTATGCTAATTTTGGAAATACCTCTTTAATGACAATAAGACAGTGAAACTTCAGTGAGTCTGAGTCAGATTATATTCTTGCCTTTCATTTATTTGCAAGCTGTAGAAAACAAATTTTTACAACTAATAGTTGCTATATTCAAACACTAGTACTGAACACGTCTCTTCTGTTTATTGATGATTACTTCTGAACATTTCAGTTTGCTATTTCAGACAAAAAGAAGATAAACCAGAGATGCTGCATTTGTTTCATATTGTGGATCTTGTTTTGACTGTTTGAGCCACAATCAGGCTTCCTTTAGTGTGCTGGCTTCACGTTTCTGTATTACAGTAAAAACACTCTTGCTCACTACAGGCTGAAATACGAGACCACACAGATTACTAGAGCGGAAAACGGGAGTCGTATTTGTTGCCCCTTGAAACGTACTCACTTCTGGGCAACAATTCACCACTGCTGGGTTTTTACCCTTATTTGGTTGATCATAATATCACAATGTTGAAGCTTCTGTTTCTCGTACAGCCCGACAGAATAGCGATTTGAGTCCCTAATGTTTGACATTATATAAATGCTTCCTTTCATGCTGAAACTAGAAGAGCTAACAACACTGCTGCAGATTTGTGAAGAACTTAAATATAAGCTCATTTTTCACTGCAGTTGTCATTTAGACAGGACAGTGTAAAACATCGCCTGCTGCTCTGGTGGATGAATGATTGATGTGGTCAACAACCAGGATGCTCCTCATGTTACTGTTTAATGCATGTAAAATCAGCCAGCTGTGTACGAGAACAGTACAATAATAAATAAAGTATGCAGTAAATATATTGCAAACTAACATACATATTTATAGGTGTTTAACCTTGAGTTGAAAAGAGATGAATGCTGCCCATTTTTAGAAATGAAGTCAAAGATTATTATTAGAACAAATGCAGCTGTATTAAAAAAATAAAAATAAATCCCAGATGGCATCAGTGTAAGACGGCGCCTGTTGACAGCGAATGGTTGTGTTTTAAGAACTGAATTCAGAGTGAGATGACTCATCTTCTCCTCGGGCCCCTCCCTGGAGATTCACATGAATGAAGAAGTGACTGTGCAGTGCATCAAAATGCGGCTCAGTGCCTCTTCTGCCACCTAGTGGCCACAAAAAGCCCTGTTGTCTGAATACCTTAACTAACCTAATCAATCACCTGAGTGTTGAGTTTTTGTTGTTTTTTTACCCAGATGAGTAGGAAAAATAACACCACATTAGATGCTTTATGTCTTACAAAAATATGAATGCTCTTGAACTTTTTCACATTTTGTTACATTACAGCCACTGCAAAAACACAAAATTTTACCAATTATTTTAAACATCTTAGTACACTTGAAATTAGACTAAAAAATAAAAAAACAAGTTTAAAAGTAACTTTTCAGCATAATATAGGGGCTTGCTTTAAGTCAATTAAAACTCAGAGGTCCAGTTAATAAACTGTCCTCCTAGTAAAAGGTCAGAAAGAAAGTCTTAGATCTGTCTTTCCTATCAGTATATTCACATTTTCACTGTTACTTTGCACTTTACAGTAAACAACTAGCTATTTTACTACATATAAAAGTAGTCCGGAACAAATAAATCTAAGGCCTTTCATATCAGACAGAAACCTTAGGATAAAATACATCTTAAAAGTGCAAACAGAACCTCAAGTAAAAAAAAACTTTTGAAAACGATAAATTATAAGTGTCTCTTTTAGGGGAAAATGTGCAAATAGAGCAAGCAAAAATTTCTCTCTTTTTCTCTGCTTAAAGAAGTACTGACCTATAAAAAAAATTAATTAGTGTTGAGATAAAACGGGTCATGATCTTCACAAAACAAATAAACAGTGGTGTCTCTGCTTGCTCTGCAGCTAAGCTGTCTATTGCTGTAAAAAAATACTCCATGAAAATAATCTATTTTTGTAAATTTATCCGCTTGGGGACGGGTCCAGACAGACCCGTCACTCTGTTCGGATGCCAGTTAATTCTTAATATCAATGAAAAAGTACAAGCTATAAGTGAAATAACCTAACAGTGGAACAAGACATTTTTCAATTTTATAACTTATGGAATAGTTATTATAAGTTATATAACATAATACGGGGAAAATATCTTGTTCCTCTGGCAGGTTATGAGTGCACAAACATCAGCAAATGTTTCGGGTGACGCTTTAAGTGAAAGGAAGTAAAACTGGAAGGAAAAAGTAGGGAATCTCAATAGCAAAATAAGACTTTAGTAATGTTGGACTTCATCTATATGAGATCTAACTTTTGTTCTCCCATTGTAGACGTGAACTTGTGGGCACAAAGACGCTTGTAGTAACTAACTTGTCGTGAAGTAAGTAGTGAAACTTCTAGCTTCTAGTGACAGATATCGATCTGAGTAGCACGTTTTAGCTCCCAAATAAAACGTGTTACTTTATTTATTAGCACTCGAGGTAAATAAAGTGTAATTCTGGAATAAAAACTGTTAAAAGGCTCAAAAATAATTGATATTGGGGTGGAGTTTCAGTTTCTAGATGCACAAAACTGATAGAAAGAAACGCCATAATACTCAGGAGGGGTGAGTAAAAATAAATCTAACTAAACATTTCTAAAACCAGTTCATGGTTTTCCTTCGACTTCTCAATCTCTATGAAATATTTGGACATTTATGGTTGTAATTTGACAAAATGTGAAAAAGTTAAAAGTTTTTTCAAAACGCTGCACATTTGAGACATTAGAGTAAAACAATACATCTACTACTTTATTTTAAAAAAGTAAACTTATCCTGTGTTAACTATGAAAGCTGCAGGTAATCTTACATTTTCAATAAATCAGACAAGAATATCAGCAAGTGTTTTCCAATAAAACGCCTTTATTCAAGCACAAGTTATAAATTTTACACACTAAAAGGTAAACACAATTCATGTAGATAAATAAAATGTGCAAAGTTTTACCTCGTACTCACCAGTGCAGTTTGTTGTGGCTGCTTGAGAAAGTCCTAACACTGCAGCAGTGTGAAAATTGAATGGTTCTGATGGGTGGAGATGCTTTTTCTTTCTTTCTGGTCATCATGTCAAGAGGTGATCTAAAACACTCAGAAATTCAATTAAGGGGTTTAACTTCCACCTAGCTGGAGTCTCTGAAAAAGAGGTCAGAGAAGAAGGTTAATTGGTTTACAGAAATTCAGGATATGAGGGCAGAGACAGAGACTAAACAAAGCATCGTGAATGTTTATGTCGAGTAAAAACAAAAATGTTTAATTAGTAACTGAAAAGTAAACAACTGCAGGCTTTAAACTGAGAAGTAGAGGAATAACTTGACTGGCAATTATCGAGTTATAAAGAATAAACACAGAAATAAATACTGAACTCAAGGAATGCAGTAATTATAATAAGTGAGAGTCAAATGTATGAAATCCATTGCAAAACTAATCACAAAGTGATAAGAAGATCTTAAGGAAAACAAATAGAAATGAACAGAATGAAATGATGGTGAATGAAATGAACAGAAAAATTAATAAAAATAATCAAAATAGTGAAATGTGCTATACTAGCACTGAGGTAAAGTGCTGCAGTTAGAAATTAAAACAGTACAATCTATTTTGTGAGATTTAACATAGTTTTTCTTTTATCAGAACAGTAATTATCTAATTCAGCCATACATTTATGTCTGCATTTATTCTTGATTTTGTCAGGTTAAGTCCTCCATATTTTTCTGATCACAGCAAGAAAGCTACGGGATTCTTGATTAGTTTTGATATTAAAAGGTTTCTATTGAAAGTAAGTCTAAGGAAGAATGAGACACAAACTTCACGTCGAGTCCTTCTTTATGTCTGAATATGGCAGGTTTAGTCCTCCATAAGCCACAGAGACTGGACCAGATCTCTGCTGCCTTCGTCATCGAAGTCTCATGTCATTCCTTAGCAACTCTGGACAAAAATGACAACGACTTGAGCAGTGTTTTAAATATAAAACGAAATAAATAAAAACGCTTAGATGATGTCTTAACTAGTTCTAACAAGCCGGTTTTGAGAAAGTTTGTTTGAAAATATGATTCACTGCAGTTTTATTACTAAAATTTAACACCTGAATCCTAAATCCCACAAGTGCAGTTTAAAAAAAGCATTTTGCTTTCCTAAAAATGAAAGTTTAAAAAGACTACAAAAGCTCATGTTAAGAGCATTAAAACTTATATTGAACAAGCTATATTCATGTAAGACATTTTAGGGGCAGTTAGGAAAAGTCCCATTTAAGAATATAAATCAATTCTTTTTGTCAAAATTTAATGTTTGGCTTTGCGATTAAATCCTAGAAATAAAAGAAAAAACATGGCTGCTAAATTTAGACAAAAACATATAATTATGACGGTTATGAAATATCATTCGGTGCACAATGACATTTTTAATGCAAAGTTAAAGAAAGTATTAATGCACCTTTACATTAAAATGTCATTGCTTACCAAATAAAGCAAAGCTGACACTTTTAATGCAACTTCTAGTGCAACTTTGCATTAAAAATGTCATTATTTATCGAATGACACTTCATGACAACAGTTGCAGACTTTTATGAAGACTCCAGTGTAGGCTCATAAAAGTCTACACTGTCATCAACAAGTGTTATGTTTATGACAGTGTCATGTCAGTTTTATGCACTCCCCTTAAGATAAAGTGTTACCAAAAAGACTTATTTTGAAATTAATACCGAGACACTTCAAAAGTTTGCTGAAACAATGTCTCTGAACTTGTATGCAGAACGCAGAAGTCACATCTTAGTGTGGCCTGTTGGTGTACTAAAAAAAAGATTTAAGTAAATTTTATGACTTTTGTTGGAAAAGTTCACATAAAGCTCCATTCCCTGCATTCAACCAGAGCGCTCGCTGCCGGCTCATCCTCAGTTCTGCAGTAATACGACTGACACGCTGCTTCCTCTCCACTGCTAACGGCACAGAGTGGATACGACGTCCGTCAGCTGCTGATCCGTCTCAATCAGACCCAGCTTGTTGTCTTATTCTGATGCTCCCACTTGTTCCACGAAACAAGGATTTTTCATCTGAAACCTTTAAGGATCTGCAGCAGCGACATGTCAGCAACTTTGTCACTCGGTGAGCTGCCTTCTCAACGCAGCGTCTGGTAATCTGATCAGACGCTGCGATTCGTTCACCTTTGGCAAAACTGAGTTAGCAGTTCTTGCCATTAATGATTTAACATTTAAAGCTCCAAAATTGTTCCTGCAGAACGTAATTCAAAGGCCAGAAATAACTCATGTTGGGGTTTTTTTTTAATTCTAAACACTTTACTGATGCTGATGGATAATCTGAAACTAGGACTAATTTTACTGCGCTTCACAGTAAGACTTTTGACAAGGTTTCAAAACATTTTTCCTGCAGGTAAATGTTTGATTTAACGTGTAATTTGTGAAGGTTTCTGCAAGTTCAGAAATTTACATTAGGAAAATTAAAATAAACTAACAATAAATGACCTACTTACCTACCGAGCATGATTGCCTGTAATATACGGGTAATTTCATAGTCCCTGTTATGGAGAAAAGACTCGTTAAACACGTTATCAGAATGAAAGGGCTGGCAGTTGATAACGTAACAAGAACTTTGGAGGTCTGTTGCCTAGACATGCAGAAAGGCGTATCACCGATTCACTGGTTTGATAGGAAAACATTAAACTGTGCTTTCATTTTACATCCATGCTGGTGTCTGTACAGCTTTGCTCATTGTGAATAACGTCTCTGCTGCTGGACAGTTTCTATTGTCACCAGTTGCAAATTGTCTCATTTTAATGCTGAAACAGGCATAAACATTTTTATTTATTAACTTGTTCAGTTGCAAATTCTTCTGGAAAAGAGCGCACTATTTTTTTTTTTCTTTTATTGCCTCAGTATTTTTATTTTTTACTCGGTTTTTATTTGTTTTATGATCTTTGTGTGAGTGTTTGCTGAACTATCCTTCATCCTGCAATAAAAGATATATTTTATTCCACTCTATTTTCTGCTCACTGCAATATATATTTTTTTCCTCTGGGGTTCCTAAAACCACTATTTTCGATTTGCAATCACAGTAAATAAAACCAGATAATTACACTGGACCAATTTTAAAGTCTGTTGCCTTCAGGACTTTTAGGGTTCTTTAACTTATTTATAAAACTGGTCCCAGTTCCTGTTATCAGATTTGAGTTATTCGTTTGAGCCCTTGTAACCCATCGAGTGCCAAATGTCGAAATTAAAACACAGATTTGTCAGTACTTATTTAAAAATCAGATTGTAATGTCTTTTTTGAAGACATCTTTTAATTGCTCTTTTTACTTCATTTTTGTGATTGCATAAATTCCACAATTTTATGTTTTCCTCCATATCCATTTAAATTTTACCATTTTATTTTCATTAGTCTTTTTTAAAAGAGTTATCATGTTAGGCTAAATTTGGCCTTGCAGATACTTAAATCTAGGACTATTTTTTGAACACAAGGTTTGTGTTTCTGTCTTTACTGTAAACATTTCCTTTCCTGTTAGTGCTAAACACATTACACAGACAAAACATTAAAGCTGCTGCAGCCAAATTAAGCATATTATGCATCATTTTGCACACATTTTAAAAAATTCTTATGGTCTTCTCTCCGCTTGAAGTCCCTCCTTCTCATTTGCAGGTTATAAGTTGTGAACATCATGTTTAAAGTCATTTCAAACACTGTAATACGTACCCAGCCGCTGCCTTCAGGTCATGTCCATACTGTACCTGTAGGACTGACGCGAGTACAGCCAGCGGTGTGTCATTCCTCCGCTCCAGAACCAGAGACAGAACCGAGGCCCAGTTTGAACCGTCTGCTCGTCCTGGACCAGCGTGGTGTCGCAAGAGGGATCCAGCAGCAGTTTCTGACACCCATCGCCTTGCTCTCATTCGCAGTTTTAAGTGCATGAATCAGATAAAAAAAAAAAAAGAAAAAACGAACCGACTAAAGTTTGAACTCTACAGGAAATCTCTCCTCTCCTCCTGCCGCTTCCTTTCCCATTTTTGGCGCTGTTGCACTGTCTGGTGTGTGAAGTCTGGCCCTAACACAGAGGCCCTTCCTCTTGGAAACTCCAAAGCAAGGACTACCCATACAAACACCGCTCCTTCTTAAGCTGCTGAAGATGCCGCCCAACCGACTCTTTGCACCGGCGGCGCGGCCGGAAGCCGATGAAACCACCGCTGTCCTTCCACGGGAAGCCCGTCGGATGAAGATGGCGCCAGGCGCCGCGTTCGCTGGTTCTGCTCCTCGGCCCGACCTCCATGAAAGCAGAGGCCACCGAGGTCACGCGGTGACTCTGGGCTTGCTGAAACAGCATTAACAGCAAATTCTCAATTTCGACGAAGGCCGTCATTGAGTAAAAGTTGCGAGACATGAAAACACAGAACCGAGAGGCTTCCCTCCACTCCTCACTCCCTCTCCTGGGAGAAGCTCCTGCTGTCAAAGTGAAAGCGTCTCCGCTTTGATAAACCAACAGAACAGGTCACAAAAGTTGTCTTCCGAGGCACTCGTCTTTCCCACGAAAGAGCAAATTTATTAAAACAAGATCTATCAAGTGCTTGCTGCACGTCTGCGTGTTTGTCTGACAGTTAGGCCCATCGGCATTGAAGTTCTCCACTTCTGTCTCCAGAAATCCTGAGTTTACAGCACATACTTTCTTTTTTTTTTTTTTTGTCTCATTTAAAACAGTACTCAAATCAAAAGCATGAAAATCAACCAGTAAAAGTCTCTTCGGATGACGGCAGGAAGGGAGCCGCCTCCTCTCCTCACGCTTGAGTCCACAGATAGTGTAGCAATATCTCTCCACTTCCAGATCAGACGAAGGGTCGTCCGTCATACACACAAAGATCTTCATTTATAGTTTACATCGACATTTTGTCAGACAGTTACATGCTTTGCTGGGGTAGGAGTTAATAATGTTGAACCAAACTTAATATAGCAATAAAATGATTCTGAGGACAGGATGGAGGCAAAAAGCGACAGATTTACGTTTAAGAATCACTTTGAAGATTCATCAAGAGCCAAATTTCACTGACATATATGAATAAGTGATATTAGGTTGTCCCCCCCCCCCCTTGTTCTGATAAATGTCTTGCAATACAAACAGAATTGAAAATAATTTGGAGAAACTGTCTGCTTTTTCTATCCATCCTCTTCACCTATTGGTGTTAGCAGGGCTTAAAGAACAGATACACAAGGAAAACGTTCAAGTTACCTTTTAAACTCGCATCACGGCTCAATAGTCTATTCAAATCAGCTCTGATCGTCCATGCCTCCTAACTTAACAATTGTTTCAGGCAAGAACTTTGGGGAACTTAAAGAAATAGTTTGGATTTTTAAGGAGAGAATTTTGTTTTCAGTTTTAGTTCCGTCGCCTCTAGAAGAAAGACGACGTACCGCTGTGAGTTTGTAGAAAAGTTAATAAGTCTGCGGATTGCAGGTGTTGGCTAGTTAGAACTAAAGCTGAAAATGTCCGCATCTATGGGACACGCATCTATGTTTGCAGATATTAACCATCTTTCACCAAAAACTGTAAAGTTTGTCAACGCTTTCACAGCCAAACAACGGCAGCGTTACTCCACTAAAGCCACGTCAGCGGAGGCTTCGGGCTGAAGGAACGTTCTGGTGTCGCTTCACAAATGACATCCAAACTCTTCTCTCTGTGGGTCTGAACAGCCAGCAGCACCAGACAACACACCTTTAGCGTCATAACAACACAGTTATTTGCCTTGGAAAACTTAGGCTAATACCTGCTAGCATAGAGCTGAATCCTACGTGCTAGGAAGAAAAAAAATATATGTCTCAAGATTTATTCCCTTTTCCTCAAAATCACAGCACAACGACCTCTCTGGGCAACCCTGCTGTAGATTATATCTTCGTATAATCTTGGAGAAAAAAAAAAAGAACTATACCTTTTTCATTAGACAAATGTTTCTTTTCTGCTTGAACCAAACTGGCAAAATTAGAAAACTGCGAGGTGTTAAGAAATTTAGTCAGGGATAATTGGTACAAACGCACATCTGACTATATATTTTAAAGTGTAACTGGACGAGCAATTATATTCCTTTTCCTAATCAAAACAAACAACGACCGTATTTGATTGAATTCTCTAAATGTTAAACGGTTTGACAGAAATCAATTAAATTTATGCCTAGAAAAAAAAAAAAAAAAAAAATCAAACGTTCTTCCCTGGATAGAAAATTGTTGATTTTTTCTTTTCATAAGGCAACATATTCATTATAAAGTAGTTTGCTCTGAGTTCCTTTAAGAAGCGTACCCTTTAAGTTTAACATGTAAAACAGTAAGCGCCAGTATGTAATCTGTATCAATGAAGTCCACCAGTTTACCATCATATAGTATACTTCATCTTACTGTTGTATTCCTCTTAGTAAACCTTTCGCAGCACAAAATGAACTTTCGCCCTCCTACAGAATCAGATTCCACTACACTCTTGTCAGGATTTCCTCACAACTTAAAAAGATCAGAGTACAGTAATAATAAAAATTAAAAAAAAAAAAAAAAAGACATGTAATTTGCACTTTTCTTTATGAGGCTCCTTTAATTATGATGATCACCAGGTAGTCTTCCTCTGATTTGGCAAAGGCTTTGGCAGAGGCATCCACGAACTGCAGGGAGAACTCGCATGGAGGGAAAGCGTGCAGGACTCCACTGTGCTCCTTGTCGCGGCCGCCCCCCACCGGGAGGCTGATGATCCCCGCCGCCTCCTTCTGCTTGAGGTAGGACACCAGGTTCTTCAGCGGCCTCTCCCCCGAGCTGTTGGCGTCCTCGGATTTCCCCGGCAAGGCCAGGAGGACGGTGTGGCCGCTGGAGCCGGCGGCCTTGATTCGGCGGGCGACCTCGTCCAGCTTGGGCTGGTCCAGGCGGAGGCGCTGGCTGATCTTCAGCTGGGTCACCTTCCCGCCGGTGGGGCCCTCCACTAGCAGGCTGGTGGCCATCCGCATGTCTCCGTCCAGCAGGTGCAGGGAGGCGGGGAAGCTGCTGTTCTTCAGCAGCAGGACGCCCTCCCAGGCCTGGCTCAGCCTCGGCCCGTCGGAGCCCGGCTGCTTGGACGGGGAGGAGCTTGAGACCGGATTGTCTGGCCGCTGTTCCTTCTTCGCCGGGCTCTTGGACGCGTCTCCAGCTTTGCGTTTGGGCTCTGGCTGAGAGGGGCTGCGTGTTCTTTTTCGTTTCTCCACCAAGCTAGAGTTGTGGTTGTTCTGCCGCTCTTTGGCCGGGGTGGTTCCGCCAGAGCGAGGGAGGCGCTCGGGGTCACTGTAGCGTCCCCCGTCCCGGCTGCTCCCCCCGGGGCTGCGCTCCAATGAGCCGCCATGACGACGCAGACCAAAGTCCCCATTGTCAGGAGAGCGCTCCACTCTCCAGCCGTCGTCTAAATGTCTCCTTTTGGGCCCGACATCTCTGCCCTGCAACTCGCGCTCCACTGACCAGCGCCGCTCCAGACGATCAATGGGGTCAAAGCCTGGTCCTCTCATCCTGTCGTGGGCATTCGGGCCAACCCACTCAGCAGATGAATACGGATCCCGCTCCCTAAAGCGGCCAGGAAGCGGAGGGGTGCGGTCTCTTACTCTCATCGGCTCGGCCAGGCGATGAGAAAATGGCTCCTGGACTAAGTCAAAGTGGGGCACGGGGAGAGGGAGCTGCACGAACTGCTGCTGCGGGTAGCGGTTCTCCGTCTCTGCAAAGTCCACTCTGAGTCTCCGGTCAGGGCCGCCAAGAGGGAAACCCCTCATGTGGGTCCAGGCAGCATGAGCGGCGTCCAGGCTTTCGTACTGGATGTAAGCCCACGAGTCCCCTTTCCTGTAGGCTATAGTCCTGATGGTGCCAAAGCGGTCAAACTCCTTAGCCAGTGCAGTCACTGGAACCCAGGGGCCCAGTCCCCCCACCCACAGTCTGGTTGTGGGTGTAGGTTTACCATACCCAATCTTGATGGGACTGTGACCCACCACCTTCCCCGACATGGCCACTTTGGCTCGATGAGCCATGTCCAGGTTCTCAAACTTGATGAATCCATATGTGTTGTTCTGCCCTCTGACAGTCCGCTTTATGTCCACCTCTGTGATCAGCCCGAACCTTTCAAACGCTCTCCTGATGTCGTTCTCGGTCAATCCGGCCTCCAGGTTGCCCAGAAACAGCGTCCTGTTCGCCCTCTGGTCGTCCTCGGGGCTGAGTAGTTCCTCCTCACGGTAACATTCAGGGATGAACGGAGGCCTGCGGCCTTCATACAGCGGGAAGTCTCTGTCTCTTTCAAGGTCCCTGAGATGGGGAGGCAGAGGAGGGGGAGGAGGAGGAGGAGGAGCGGGGAGTCGACCCAGAGCCAGCTGCTGTAACCGGTAGTCCCTGTAACCCGGGCCCGGGGGAGACTGGGGTCTCTGGGAGTGGAGATGTCTGTGTCCAGAGGAAAAACTGTCTTTACTAACCGGGGAGCGGCTCGTACGCCGGTTAATGTACACGGTCTCTATCTTCAGAGGCCGGTCGTACAGCACCAACTTCCCCCGGGCATGCTTGGCCGCCCGGGCGTCTTCGGGCCTCCGAAAGTTCACGAACGCCACCCTCTCGTGGTTTTCACGGCATATTTTCACGCTAACGTCCCCGAACTTCTTAAACTCGTGGAACAACCCGTCCTCTATCTCCTCATCGTTCAGCTCGGAGCCCAGCTCGCTTATTTTCAGCGTCTTGTACTCACTTCCTGGGGCCAACGGAGGCCGCGGCTCGCCGCGTGAACCGGACCTGGATGTTTCCGCAGCGATATCAGCGCCACCATGCGACTTGTTCCCGGAGGAAGACCCGTAGTCGTAGCCGCTACCGATCCGACTGGATGAGCCGTGTCCTTCTGAGTCCCTCATATCTCTTTTGTCGCTGGGTAAACCTCTTCTGGAGGAAGCGCCGCCCTGAGCGGAGCCGTTGCTGGCTGAGAGAGTTGTGGTCTTCTTGCTGCTCGGATAGCTTCCTCCTCGTTCTCTGCCATCGTCGGGCCCACGGGTGCGTTTTTTCACCGGTGATCGCTCCTTCCCTTTCATTTCAAGTTGCAAACAGCTGCCACTTCAACACAGTGATATGCCTAAATATACTCTCTTCAAACTAATATCCTCTAAACTGACGAAACTTAGAAATGCTTATCAGGCAAACGACGTCAGCGCCATGTTGGATAAGCTGCACTACTGTAATGTAAGTCCCGCCTCCTTTGCTTGAAAGAAGCTGATTGGTTCCGCAGCTCCCGAGTGACACGAGCAAGCAAGCCAGTTGGCCTATTGTAAATCAGGGTGAGGGTTCTTAAACAGAGAGGTGAAAGAGTAGAAGCGTCGTTTACAAACTGGAACGATACGTCAACGCATGCGCCATATTGGAAGTGTCAGGTTTGCCTTAAAAATAGGCAAACCTGTAGAAAATAAAATAATAATAATATATATATATATATATATATA
>CAEGAE010058599.1:0-179456 GCA_903067095.1 Girardinus metallicus
TATATATATATATATATATATATATATATATACTTATATATATCGGACTAAGTTTTCATATTTGCGTATCCCTGTGGCTTATGACAATCAGTCTATAACAAAAGCAGATCTTTTTTTAAAGTCTGTTTTTTTTTGTCTCTTCATGGCGTTCATTGGATTTCTCCATTGCTCTGAGTAATGATCAAACTGAGTGCTGTCAATCAAGTTCTTTTAAAGAGAAACCAGTAAAGAGAAACTACAAGCTTAAATCTATCAAGTTAAGTGTAAAGATATGCATTGTAGATGGTCTCTGACAATAATGGCAGGCTTGAAATTAAATCCCACTAAACTATTTATCTATGATTAAGAGTGAACATTGATTCTAGTTTATTTGATTGATGGAAAACTTTAAAATGAGTCACAAATGGGAAGAGAATGATGTGTAAATGATCAAAAGATTTATCATAGGAACAGAGGACAGAGACCAAAGATAACACAGACCAGTTTCCTGTGTCTCAACTCAACCCTCTAATTATAGACATTCAATATCACAAGAAGTTCATCAATCAAGCACGTCAAATTCATGAGAGACGACACGGCTGTCCAAGTCAAACACACTGGAGGGATCTCTCCTAGACAGCTATGTCCCAAGAAAAAAGAAAAGTAGTCCTTATTATGCCTGACTTGGAAACAGTGGAGACCGAGGTGGAAAATATTGTAGATGTCAGTGGATGGATGGATGGATAATATAATTCTTATTTTAATAAAAATAGTAACAGTTATTAATAATAAAATGTCCTTTATTCAGAGTTTTCCCCGTAAACTTGCTAAGTCCGTTGGTAGGGGTAGTTCACCAGCGGCCCATTGTGTGTTTTTGTTTAAAAAAATTTTACAAAAATTTGGATGTGCATGAGCAGGCATCATACTTTGCAAATAATGGCGTGTGAGGTCAACAGGCAGATGCAGAGATGGCGAAATTGGT
Source organism: Girardinus metallicus (assembly GCA_903067095.1). Lineage (NCBI taxonomy): Eukaryota > Metazoa > Chordata > Actinopteri > Cyprinodontiformes > Poeciliidae > Girardinus > Girardinus metallicus. Next base: position 962 of record CAEGAE010058599.1, read on the forward strand.
GCACACCCTGTCGTTCTCAGTTCAGTTCAACTATAGCTGACGTCATATTTATTGTCACTGGTGTATGAAAAACTCTCAAAAGTGAAAAAGCAACACTTATCCTGGCGGGGAGGAAAGTAAAGTCTGTTGGCCCGCCAGGCTTATAATACACAGGGGGAAACCCTGCATTATTTATAATAACAGTACGTTGAAAAGTATTTAATCCCCCTTACAGATTTTATCACGTGTATAAAAAATCGTCCACTCTTTTAAATCAAAATTAGGATTTAGCTAATTTTTTCAAGTGTTATTCTATACTCAGACTAGAAGACTGGTGGATCAATTAAGAGGTCAGAGATCAGAAGAACCTGTCTCACAACGTGAAGTAGGATAAGACATAAAAAAATACAATGCATCATGACCTGACCTAAAGAAATTTAACATTATTGACATTTTTACCCAATATAACATTGAGTAAAAAAGAGAACTGTTTTAAAATATCCATCTAATAAAAAAGGCAGATTCTTGCAAGTTGTTTTTTTTTTTTTTGGTGTTGTTTTTTTCCAGCAATGTTTGCATTGAATTTTAACAGAAAATGACACTAAAAGTATCAGAAATATGTTATTTTGGAAAATATGCAGATTCTGTATTTTTTACATTATTTTCCATCCCATAGAGAACAAAGATCCATTCTCTTTTTGTTTATCTTTATTTTACATCAGAAAAAAATTAATTCTTAAAAATTACAACAAATTTCCCACACTAGATTTTTATCTAAAATTATGAGTTATCTTCAAAAAAAAAAAAAAAAAAGTCTTGTGACATTTGTGCCTCTAAACAAATTTTACTTGGCTGACCTGACAGTGGAAATGTTTCTTTAGGCTGTAAAGGTTGTAGACACATAATTTAAATCAATCCCCTATTTTCCATACAAACAAAATGTGACCTTTGAATAAAGCTTTGTTCACTCTGTGGGTCTGAAGTATATCCACAAATGTTCTGCCTATTAAACAAATTGCTGACAAGCTTTGTGTTTTAACAGGTCAACTGGGAAACCTCAACAGTAACTCACAGCTTTTAAGCGAGCTACAGGTTGGTAGGAACGTTGCTGCCTGCATTTCTCAGCCTATGTTGGGCAGAAATATAGGTCTGTCAGTACATCTTACCCTATGGTAAGAGTGACATCATACAGAAGGAAATTAAACCTAACATGGATGTTAACCATGGCTGGTTATAGCAAATAATGTTTTGATCAAAAGAGCATTAAAATATTGGAGCAGGTTTACATTCAGATTTAAATGAAGTAATGTTTGAAGGTGTGAAGAATAAATAAGTTAACATATAAAACTAAAGTCATATTTCTCCGTTTCAAAAAAAGTAATTTAAACTTTTTTTTTTTATAAAAATTGTTTGTTGTATTCTTGTATAACAATAACAAAAATGATACGGTGCAGCAAATGAAATTTACTCTTTCCCCAGAACACATTTAAAATCTACTCATGTCCTGCGTGATTTCTGCCCAACTCCACAAACGGTCAATTAGGCCAAATCAACAACAGAGGTAGCAATACTTAACAACTAAAAACTGAAACCTTGAGTGAAAGGTCTGCTCCAAAGAATCACATCCTGAATGTTCAGGTAAATATGTAATTAAAAATGTGAACTTGGTGTTTACACTACACAAGTTCTAGACCAAGTACTTTTGGTCTGGTTTCCAGTGCAATTATCTGCACTTGAAATAAGACAAAACTAACTTGCAAGTAGCTTTTCAGCAAGAAACAGTAGTTCATCTCAAGGCAATAATTCCTTTATATTGATGAAAGACGTACTAGTCGTACTGGCAGATTATTTATATTATTTATTTACTTATAATATGGGATAGATGTTTTGTTCAACCTGAAGATTATTTTACATTAACTAGTACCTTTTTTTTTTAATCAAGATCGAGGAATTATTGACTTAAAACAAACTCCTACATTAGTTTTGTCTCATTTCAAGTGTACCTAGATATTTGCTCTAGAAACTACACCAAAAATACTTGGTGAGATTTTGTATTTTTGTGGTGTAGCATTAACTTATACTAAATATTATATTAATATAGTGCTTTAGCATTATTGATGAATAATATTAGTGCAACTAACTTTTTAGTTAGCAGTACACAACACTGAGAAAATACTACATTACCAATAAAAAGTTCCTAAACTATCTGATCTATTCAAAATGCTGATTTTACATTTTTTGCATTTATATTTTGTTAGAATTGTGAGAAGCAGGAAGGGTTGTAAAAACATTGTGAATAAATACACAAATTCAACTTTGGATTAGGCTTTTGTAGTAATTTAATTTGAGTTTTGCACTCAATCACACCAGGAGTCTTAATCAGAGGGTTCAGAGGCACTACAAAACTAGTAAAAACCTGATTTACCTTTATTTTCTGACCATTATTCACTGTACAGAACCCCGCTGGGTCGTTTGTAGCGTCCAACAGTTCAAGGCAGAGCTTCATTTGTCCCAAAGGAGGGTCCGTGTTAAAATACAAAACAAAGAGAAGCATAAATCTCTAGATGTAAATATCAAGTAGATTACTCAAATGCTGGAATAAACTGCAGTAAATGATCTTGGAGAGCTACCCGGTTGCAGTTTCTGCTCTGGTGATTTCATGTTGCTCATTAACAGAAAAGACTAGAGGAGAAAATAGAGGGTAACACAACCACAGTAATTAGTATAAAACACATCTGTAGCTTTTTTTAATGATGAGGCCTGACTAAATTGCCCTGTGCATTGTTTCTGCGCTGCCCAACGCCTGCCAAAGCTGCAAATGGCTCTCCAGCATTTTAATAATCTGCACTTATTCTAAGATTGCTTAATTTGAAAATAACGCCATTAAAGAGCAGTGTTGGTGGCCCACTGATTTAGGACCTGCATTTAGACGCTGTAACTCCTCCTGATTTTCAATCATCAGCAAGATGTTGGTTCTGCTGTTTTTGATCAAACGTCACTGAGCAATTAGTCATCAGGCAAAAAGACACACGAGTAACATAATGATGTAAAATCCAGATTGTACTGAAGATAAACAAATTCAATGCATGACCACACACACAAAACATAAAAAGCTTTGTATCCTGCCAAATTTCAAGTTAATAATGTTTGTATTTATTTTCTGTAGCAAATATGTGCAATTTGTACATGTTTGTGTTGTGTGTTGAATTATTTTTTAAACCTGCTGAACAAATAAAGTCAATTATTATTATTTTCTTACATGTTATCAGGGGAGTAGTTAACATAACGCAGTGTTTGTTTATGCCTGTGTGTTCTCCAGACCATTTAACCTAAATGCTCTCATTAGCCTGCTGGTGTATTTATGGACATTTTGTCATCGCACTTTTTGTTCACAAGGGACTTTAGCTGTGGGATTCAGAACAAGTGGTCTGGATCTGAAACCCGAGTCTCCAACATCGTTCCTTCTCATTCGGCACGCTGCCATGTGTGGTGAGTTTGTCTAAGCTCCCCTAATGAAACTGAGTTTTCAGAGTAACGTCACCCATACTGTTTCAAAATTAGATGTTTTCTGCACAGATGTCTCAAAGCAAACAGCTTTGTATTAAGAATCAACAAAAAGCAACAGGAGTGAGCTGAGAGTAGCTAAACGCTACAAAACAGAAATCCAGAACACATCAGTCTGCTGCTTCATCGCTGATCTCTGCTCTGTTCACAGTTTTATCACACAGACAGTCATTCAGCTGACATCGTTTAATTTTCTGTGTTTAACTGGACTGTGTAACTTTCAAAGGGTTTTATTTGGAAATGAAACTAATTTATGGAGTAAATATTTCAAATGTTGATCTTTCTTCTCCGTGATGTCATTTTTCTGGAAAAATATTCATACCCCTGTATCATCTGTGAAGTGTATGATTGTGAACTGAAGCCATGGTGTTCATTTGTATTTAGTCACTGATACCCCTAAATAAAATAAAGTGCAGTCAATTGCTTTCTGAAGTCAGTATAAATACAACTATTCTCTGAAGGCCTCAGTAAGGTTTATTAGACAACCTTGTGTCTAATAACATCTGTTGTTTTGTGAAGCTTTGAGTCAAGCCACAGTCAACATCTTGTGAATCTCCCTCAAATGCTTAAACTCACTTTAAGTCCTCTCAGGGCTGTGGTTCTCCCAGTTGCACCTTTTCCTAACAGACATTTTTCCTTTCACTCAACTTTCTATCAATATACATGGGTACAGCTCTCTGCACAGCACTCATCCCTTTGTTGCTTACTGTACGTCTGGAGGATATCAATAACTGCTGGACAATTGTAAAGTCCCTCTGATTGTTTAGGTCACAAACATTTCTTGGTTAAATAATTCCTTTTTTTTTTTTGGTTCTCTGAAATACAGAATTTTTCCAAGACAGTAATTTATTTTGCTTTTCATCACATGTAAACCATAATAATCAAAGAAAAATAAATGCTGAAAAATATTTCTGTGAATAATGAATCCTTAAATGAATTTCACTTCTTGAATTTATTCACTGAAATACATCAACATTTTTGTCGAAATTCTAATTTAATATGTACTTAACCGTTACTCCTGTTGAAGCGTTCTTCATTAACATCAATCTGCATGAAAAATTATTTAAAGCTTGCTTTTCATAATGCGACACTGTAGCAGTAAAGGGGCTGTGAAAAGTTCGGCTGAACGTAAAACCAGTGCGATACTTTAGTCTGGGCCCCATGTTTTCTTTTTTATATATACGTTTATTAATTCTTTTACAATTTTCTTTCAGTATTCACTTCCAATATTTCAATGTCAGAGAATCAAGTTTACTATTAGAATTAGCTTTATATTAAATAAAAGAAGCAGCTGCTCCCTTATTTCTTGCACAGTGATTGCAGTTGTAATCTGAGTGCCTTGCTCAAGAGAACTTCATGCTGGATGTCAGTTCTTTGTCTTTTGCTCCATTTTTTTTCTGCAGCTGCTTCATTTATTCAAACTGGCCACTTTTAGACCACAAGGTCACTTCTCCCACCACCAGGCCTGTGTGCCACACGGAGAAGTGCTCCTCTGGAGATTAAAATGTAAACACCGCTCTTGTTAGTTTTTGGTCAGGCCAGACGTCTAACAGGAATTCAAGCTGTGCTAGCACACCATTTGGTTCTGGCGAGCAAAAAGACATAACTCAAATTATTAAGTCAGTCAGGAGAGACTGGGAGGATTGTGAGAAACACTGAATATTGCACAAGCTTAAAATAGCTCTGTGATTGAATCAGTGAGAGTGCCCTCCTCTGGTCGGAGCCCACAGGTAACTGCTTGCCTTGCGCAGAATAAAATGTAGGCTGATGACATAAATATTTGCTTTTTAGCACACTGTCGGAGGTCATGAACACCACAGAAACACAAGGTGTTTTATTAATATTTTATGAATCTCTTACACCGACTGAAAACATCTGCAGAACACTAAATTACTGCAGCATTAACAGCTCAGGGATAGTCAGCATCAGGACTCAGCAGTCCGACATGGAGATTTACCAGGAATGTTAAACTGTAGCCACTTTTACAGTCCTAAATTATGCGAACAGCTTGAAAAAATAAGGGGCAAAGTCAAGGGCTAAGAGGGAGATTTGCCAGTCGAGTCCTTTCACAGAATTTCAGGGTGGACTATCCCCAGCCACTTGCTGAAGACATAACATATTACCGCTGAAGAAAAGCAGCTCAGCAAGAGTTTTCTGTCGCCTGCATGCCGACACGCCCGGCGGACCAACTGCTGTCTGCTTCAGCTGATGAAATGTTGGGTGGATTTTGTTTCACTGACTGGAAGAAGCAGAAATCAGTTGGATTATTTACATATAGGACATTCAAGAGAATATTTTAAATGTTGCTTGTGCATATAGCTGCTTTTTAGCCTTACTAGGTTGTAAGATGTGGACATTTTTCTTTAAAATGTTTAGAAATTAATCTAAACTTACACAAGTTGTTGGTTGTTGTTAAACCTAGCAACAATCAAAAATTAACAATGCTAAAAAGCACAGAACCAAATTCACATTTAGTAAACAAAACTACGCAAACAAGATCATGAAATCACAAAATCACAGAGAGCTAGGACTTCTACGACTAAAAATACATGGTTTTCTCTCATTTGAAAACTGTGAACCAGAGCAAAATAAACATGTTTTACACATAATATACTTACATGTGTAATATGTTTTTATTTTAACAATGTTACAGCTGTGAATTTGTCAAAATTAGTTTACTAATTCTTTAAATTCATTTCACTTTTCTTGGTATAAGTTCTGTCACGCTGCTCTTGACAGTTGGTGGTTCCCATAGCAACCGTAACTGGCAGCTCGTGCACCTTTTCCTATGTCATGTGTAACTATGTTAGGATCAGCATTTTGTTTTCTTTACAAGTACTATATTCTAACATATATTTTAGACTAATTTAATTATATTCAGGGTTCTATGTGTAATTTTGCCATGTTTTTACATTTTAAATTCTTATCATAATTAATGTTCGCTGTGTTAACTGATATACACTGGGAGCTTTTGCTCTGTGATTAGTTAATGTGTTTTACTGAATAGTGGAAGAAGCTGCTGCATTGTCTTTACCCACCAACTTGATTATTTCTCTTGTTAAAATAAATACAGTGAGCTTGACTGACACACAAACAAAGAAGGGCTACATATGCACAACCACAGGTTTCTGTGTATTATTAAATAACTATCACAATGTAGCTATGATGTGCAAAGTATTTGTACACAAAGTTAGCGCCATGCTAATCTCTATCGTACATGGAAGACATTTCCATCATTAACAATTGGCTTTGGTGTAGTGAATTTAACAAGCAACAGTAATGAGCACAACGTTACGCCAGTCCACCATTAAAAAGTTATTCTACATTCAGTTCAGCCAGGATATAATGAATTAATTCATGTTCATAATGTCCCTACTGAAAATGTTGGATCTTGAAGTTCACAGCCTCAAGTCAAAATGTTTCATTGTATCATGCTAAAACGAGTAGACGCTGCTCATTAACATGAACATGCTGGGGTGGTCTCTGTTTAAAACACCTTAATGTAGGAATATTGGTTCTAGAACGTTTGGAAATGTGAAATAAAAAGTGTTTAACAAGCTATTGCGTGGAGATTTTTTGTATTAGTAGCTTTGTATCTAAGATAGTAATTGCTTTTGGCTTGTAAATTGTGGAAGAATAAAACCTAATTTGGATAAAATTTTCCTCTCCACTGCTGTGTCTCAACTTCTAAGATTTTCTTTCTGAAAGAATTTGGAAACTTTTATCTTTTTTTCAGACATTTGACAGTAAAAAAAAGCTTTTCCACCTATGACTGTCTGGAGGCCAAAAAACAAGAGGTTCAAGCTCGACAGAAACCCAGGGACAAAACACAGATACACACAACTACACAAACAAGAACCCATTCACACCGAGGCACATTTTAAACTAAATAACCTAATATATCTGTCTCTGGACAGTGGGAAAGTACCTTAGTATCCTGTGAGAACAGTATGCATTGGGAAAAGTTGCAAACTTCGCAAAGAAATACTTAGGCCCAGCATTTCTTTAATGTGATTGTTATTTGACCTGTGGATCTATGAAATAATTTAAATAGAACTTCATTGACAGCTGAAAAATCTCAAAAAGCAACACATCATCAAAATGTAAAAAAGAAATCAGTAAGAAGCCATAGCTGATAAAAACATGGAACAGTGAGGAACCTTTTTAGAAGTGTCCAAACTACCTAAATTACTCCAAGAGTGCTTGTTTAATGACTAAAAGGTTATTGAACAACATCTGAAGATGTTGATGAGCTCAGAGATATTCCCTGGACTGATGAGACAGAGGTGAAAACTTTTTGGAAAGTTTATCTGGTAGAAATTTACAGCTGTCCACAACAACAAGCCAAATCCCCTCTGGAAAAGAGTTTTATGGTCGGCTGAGATCTACCGGATGCTTGGATCGTGGACATATAACTGTTTATTCTAGCAGGACAATAATCAAAAACACACATCAAAGCTGGAATGGATAAAGCAGGCCAACATAAAGCTTCTGGAATGATCCTGACCTGAAAGTGTGTGCACTGTGTTGGAAACCAACCAATGAACTCATCCATATCTGATAAGAAGAGTATGCAAATGCAGAACGCATTCGTATAATTTCTCTTCTCTGAGTACGACTCTTTATGTGGTTATTATAAAATGTTATAAACCCTTATAACCAGTACCAGCACATTTCCATACTCTGGATCCCATCTCTTCATCGTTAGGTACATTTTCTATATGTGTGGTGCAGTACTTAATGACCTATAGAACATGGACTATTTACTGCAACTTCTTGATAAGATTGCCATGATTATGCACCAGGGTCTTCAAGGTCGAATCGGCTTCTACCACCGATGGAAGATCCCAAGCTAAACCAAACTCAACTAATGGGCTCACAAAACCTCAAGACCTGATATGCAGTAAAGGTCCAACCTCCCTTTGGACATGAAAGAAACAATAACAGTATTCAAATCTGTAATACCAGAGTAACAAACAGCCCAGCCCTCCCCTGGAAATGGGTTATAACTTTTTGATTATTTTATATTATTATGTGTTATTAGAAAAATTTATAAAAAAAAAAAAAACAAGATCAGACCATCAGAAATCTACAAAAATGGCTTCTGACCAGCCAATAAGAAACCTCAACGTTTTTAAGTTCCTTGCTATTCCCATGACATTATCTTGGAGGAATAAAAATGAATGGTTTGGTGGAACAACTGAAAGAACTTTTTTTCTCTAAATCATCTTGCCTGCGAGTCAACATTTGTTCTGGATTCAGCCGCAGCAGATGGGACTCTGCCTCATCTGCGGACAGCTTCAACTAGATTTATAGGGCAAAAAAACCTCAACTTGGAGAGGACGGATGTAGAGCACAATCTGTTTTTCTGACACATTTTATCCAAATAAATCCAATCTGACATCAAACAGCTTCACATCAAACAATCATGACTTGCAGGGAGTTACAATACTGCAGATGTGAACCATTACAGGAAACTGTCCGAGGAACAGATACTGATTCAACACATATCTTTATATGTCCATTTCCCACCTTCATCGTCATGGTTGCATTTCAAATCTATTTGAAACAGGTTGGGTCTAAACCTGCAACAGGAAAGCAACAGTGCTGGTACCTACTTGCTAGAACAAGAAATTAAGATGAAACAGTATTTCAGAGGGGTGTGAGTAAATGAGGCAAAATTGAAAACAGGGTCTTCCGATAGTGTGGAACATCTGTTTTGGTGTCAGCTGGCTTCATCTGTAGTTAGGGCTACAGTTCTCTTCACAAGACAGTTTCTAAATGCACTTGTGCTCCTTCCAGGTACTGATACAATTTAACAAAAATCCTCAAAGCTGAGGTCAATGTCTTCATATGTACCTTACAGGCAGCATTCACTGTCCCTGAGTGTACTTTCCTCTTTTTTTTCCCACATGAGGGGTCTCACAGTGGATGACTGATGGCAGTGGGACTTCTGTCGTTGCCATTTGTGAGCTCAAATTGGTGAGATTAAGTGCTGTGATAATCCAGGCTGCTTTCCCACAGGAAAGCTGCTGCTGCTCTGCAGTTCACGGGGTGATAACCTCTTTGTGTTTCCTCTGTGAAATATGAACAATGAAAGCTACCTCACACTAGAATGCACTGGAGGCAGTAATTCATTTTAAACATCACATGATGCAGACACGGCGAGCCCAAGGAGGAACGGAGCCTTAAACTTCCCGTTACGAACATCACTATCACTAAAAACGTTTCAATACTGAATTGGTGGAATCTGGGAAAGATGGCCGAGTTTAATTGGCCACGCTTGAAAGCTAATAATTAAAAGTTCATAATTGCTTATTACTTACTGGGATATAGTTGTGAACAAACCAAGCTCAAACAAAAAGATTAAACTCATAGCATCAAATTGTAGCCAGGCTACCACAACAATCAAACTATGAAGATTATTTTTAGTCAGTGTTTCAGCTGTTTTGCAGTTTTCTTGAAGTTTGTTTCAGAGTTGAGGTGCATAGAAGCACAGACATTTAAATGTTGAAAAAAATAAATTTTTGTTGAAACTGTTAAATCAAATTTAAGAGAGTTATGAATCTCAATAAATAAATGTTAAAATTCAAGCACTGATGTGGGGCACCTGAAGGTCTGGGGGCGATGGGCAGCTTCGTTTGCTTTGGGTGCAGGATTCCTCCAATTTGGAAAACTCTGAAATTAGATATTGCAATATTTTCCAGGTTTGGATAAATTAATTCTTCCAGATATGTCCATCCATCCATTCATTCCATAAAGGACGCAGAGGTTTGGAAATTTGACTCTGGAAAAAAACAGTTTTGACAATGGTAAATGTGTTGGAACCCCACAGATGGATGTGGATGTTTAAACATATAGCTAGCTGTTTGTCTACTCTTTGTTTCCACTGACGGAAGAAAGGTAAAACTATCCAACTTTAGTGGTCACATTACTGACACAATTACCTCTGAAGCTCATATTGCATTTGACAGTTAACTTCCGAGGCACAGATGCATCGGCTCGGGCCCAAGCAGACGCCGGCTTCAATGCCAGACGAGTGAGCAATCGTTTGGAAAACACTGGCAGCACCCGTTGTTTTCATTTTCGGCTCACTTTTTAACCTCTTCGCAAACTTTCAGTGAGTCTCTCAGGGTCCCAGATGACTGCGAGCACATTCGGAGTGTGACGGATAACCTCTCCGAACAAGCACAAATCTGGCTGTGTGAGTTGTGTGGACATGTTTAGACACTGCTGAAAAGATACTGTCCATGGGAGTTGGAAATTACAATGTGAACATCCAGCGTGGGGGTGAAGAAGAGGTCATCCCCTCTCTGCCTTCCAAAACGACTCCCCAGAGAGACGACCTCTCTGTGTCCTGGCCTATTGGCTTGAAAGCTATAATCTCTGTCAAGTTTCCCTTTAACTCCTACTGTCTCCATAGTTCCTCTATGCTGTTCCTCCATTCTTCTTGTCCCCTCAACTATTTACTCTTTACATCACCTCCTCTTATTTTTGCAGTCGTCCTCCCCGTTTTCTCCCTCTCTGTGTGCTCGCTCACAGTTTTTCTCCGTGTCTCCCTCAGCTATGCAGCCACACTGCCAGAGCTGACTCTTTTGATTTGAGTGCACTACATGTGGTTGAAATCTGAGGCCTGCTCTGCTGCCAAGCCACAGGCCCTGTAATGGAGCGCTTGTGCAGGAGAATAAGGCATTGTTCTTGGTGCACTTGGTGGATAAATAGAAAGGAGGGAGAAATGGTCTTACTCTTGCTGAACACAGCCTCCAGGGTCAAAGGGGAGCTTCATAATCTCGTTGTAAATCCAACTCTGGGCAGCAGTGGAGAGAAAACCACCTGGGAGTCATTTGCAGACACAGGATGCAGAGATGTTAGCAAGGCAAACTGTCCAGCGCTGGTTTCCTGATGTGTCTGACTGCATGTTGAACAACATAAACAAGAAAACACATTCCTTACTTTGTATTATTTTAGCTTTTGAGTCTTTTACTGAAAGAGAAAGAAACATAAACAGTACTATTGGTATTAATCATAGGAACTGGTAACTAGCTTTTGGCTTCTATCACTAGCTGCATTTCTATGGACCATATAATTGGGTAATTTGATATTTCAAAAATAAATTTTCTTTGTGGAAGCAAGGCAATTTTGAAAAAACTAATTTTTTAATAAAATGCTTTGGTGGTAGGAAGAGGTTTTGTTGGCCGTATCCAATTGGTTTATTTGCAAAACTGCAATGGAAACACTTTTTTCACATCACACGAATCATGATCAACAACTGGATGTTGCCGTGGCGCAAACCAAGAAGAAGACGTGAAGTAGTTGGAGGATGATGATGCGGCATGTTTTTTCATGACAACAAACTTACACACCTGTGATTTTAATTGTGTTTCTCATCTATTAGAAACATCAAATTTCTTGCGTAGAGCCCCTGATCAAGGGAGATTAGCAGTGGTCTTGTAGGTTGTAACGCTTGGGTTGTGTTTTAAGGGAGGAGAGGAGGCGGCAAAACAGTCAGGACGATCAATAACTCATAACCACACTGGCATTGGGAATTCCTCAGTGTTGTCCTTTAATAAACACTCTTCCTCAACCTTACCAAGCCCGGTTGAACGGCTGCTATATTGTCAAACATGAATAATGAGCAGAGTCCAAACAACCCGTAACGTTACTAAGATAGGGAGCTAACATGTCCGTCTGTAGCACGTTCTTCCCACGCTCACTACAGAGAAGCAGCGGCGCATACTTGTGACATCATTAGTGCTACTCAAGTATCTTAAAGGGACACCACACAATTACGGCTGTTACAAGGTCTTCCATTTTCTGATTATCGCTCCAACAGTAGATTTCTTGACACCAAGCTGCTTGCCTATTGCAGATTCAGTCTTCCCAGCCTGGTGCAGCTCTATAGTTCTGTTTCTGGTGTCCTTCGACACTCTGGTCTTCACCATAGTGGAACTTGGAGTGTGACTGTTTGAGGTTGTGGGCAGGTGTCTTTTATACTGTTAACAACTTCAAACAGATGCCATTGATACAGGTAATGAGTGGAGGACAGAGGAGCCTCTTAAGGAAGAAGTTACAGGTCTATGACAGCCAGAAATCTTGCTTGTTTGTCGGTGACCAAATACTTATTTTCCACTCTTATTTGCAAATAAATTCTTTAAAACTCAGACAATGTGATTTTCTGAATTTTTTTTTTCTCATTTTGTCTCTCATAATTGATGTCTACCTATGATGTCTCTCTCATCTTTTTAAGTGGGAGAACTTGCACAATTGGTGACTGACTAAATACTTTTTTCCCCATTGTATCACTTGCATAATAATTTGGAACACGGTGTACAATCTTATTCGTGCCAAATATACTGATGTATTTGGTTACAAACGCATTTAAAAACTTCTTAATGAAGTAGAAAGAACATTGTTTCACCTCAAATCAGCCATGATCCCTGCAAGATTTCTAACAGAAGTAAAACTATGTTAGGTGGCACTATCCACAAACCAAAAACCACCCACAGAGGCCGTAAGAAAGATATGGAATTAGTAGTTAGTCTATTCATAAAGACAATTGGTAATTTAATAATTTACCAAGGTTTCTGTGTGCACATTCACTGCACAAGACTCCACTGCTGAAAGAAAACGTGTAGAGGCCCAGATTAGATTCAGCAGATAACCTATGGTAAGAAAAGACTATGGTGCCAAAGAGTTCCCTGAATCTTTTGAAGTGTTCAGCCACCTATTTTCCCACATGGAAATTAGGCGGATGGAGAGCAGTGCATCTAAAAACAATATCTGCATAATTTACAGATTAATTATATATGTCAAATTTTAAAAGTTGTCAAATGAAATTGTAAACAGTTTATTAAATAGTAAAATAAAAGTTTGTTTATTGAAATATTTTAGCTGTTTTAAAGGTGCAACTAAAATGTTTCTAAGCATGAGTTCTTCTGACTTTGTCAATGTTTCATTTGAATCATTTTTGTTTACAGAGAGTGTAAATGGAAGAAAATCCACTCAGTCCTGAATCACAAAACAGTCATTTTAAATACATCTGGACCTAATTCATCCCTCTTCAGTTTATAAACCAGAATCCGGACGCAAACTAATGCTAACTTCATTAAAATGCGTTTATGACGGAAGCCAACAGTGAGCATTCCTGTTGATCACACCAGCTGCAGCTCTGCACTAATAAATCTCATCTCCCTTCCGGGATTATAAGGGTTAAGCTTGTCTTTTGTTTACTTCCCTGGATGCGAAATTATTAAAATAACTACGATAGATCGAGTGACCCCAGCTCATTAAAATTTATGTCCAAAGTGAGATGGGAGTGCTGGAATTTTGAAGCGGTGTCCTCTTGAATCATGAGAGCTGCCAGCCTGCTGGGAGAGTTGGAGCCAAAAGGTCCTGAGGTTTCCGTTTCCCATCAAATTATTTCACAACAGGGTCTGTACATCAACTCTTTAAAAGCCATCAGTGTTCCTGCTCATACGGCTATAACCTAATAGCTGCAGTCAGGGGGAGCAGCTCTGTCCTTATGATGTGACTTTTACAGTGTGCTGTAAAGCTGTAAGTCTTCTCCAAGGCAGCGTGCCGGGAGGTGCAGGATGTCAGTGACGACAAACCGTCATGAAGCGGGGTCGCCGGTGCCCACTCACATCACCACAGCGACGTGTTTCAGATGTTCTCCCAAAGAGAGTAAGCGTGCATGAATAGTTACCCTGTCTAATGGCGCTACCGCAGCTAGCTGTTTGTTTGGTAGCATTTCTCCATGGAAACTCAGGTCCGTGTGTCTCGTGTAGCTTGAAGACGTAGGAATTTCAGACTGGATCTCTGGCTGATTTTTCCATGCAATATTCTAGGAATACAACTTCTTTCTCACGCTGTGATCAGATTTTTTCAGAGAATTTTGAAGGTTTGAATACATGCACATATTCTGACAAACTGTCACTATGAATGATGCAGAAAAGCAAAAGACAACAACACAAATGTTGCTGATGAGATCAAGTTACCAATGAAGTGCCAAACCAACTCCAAATCCTGGAAAACTGGACAAGTTCAGAGTCCAAGAAAAGTTTCCTTCTTGTCAGCTTCTGCACATGCAGAGTTTATCCCTCATTAGTTTTTTACAAACAAGATAAAAGTACACACATTATCAAGATTAGGAAAATCTGACATAGAAATATGTTTAATGGAAATGACTGCTCAATGTTGCTTCTGTTGTTTTTCAGCTTCACCTCTCTTGAATGCTGATCCATGTGTTGCAGCATCACAGCATTATGGATGCTGCAATCTTTGCATTGACGTAATTAACCATCTATCATTTAGGATTTAAAATAGAAGAATCCTAAAGATGGTAATAATGTGACTTGTTGGGACAATCAGATATATGATAGATGAATCTGATGTAATTATGCCCCACACAAATTTGGAGATCCTCTGCTTTTTGAGCACAAAGAAGATTAAATATTTTGGTTCTTGTTGCTCACCAGGATTAAAAATGAAGAGTTTGAGCACCTGATGTATATGAGCTAAAATTTTATTCTTTAGCCTCTAGCTAGCCGAGCGTCTTTTTTGTAGATTTTTTGGACAGTTCTCGAAAATGACTCCCCCAAAATGAATTCATATATCTCAGGAACTACAAAGTGTATTTGACTGGTTCAGGTATCAAAATAAAGTTAATATTCCAGAGAATAATCTAGAGGTCTAAAAATCAACATTTGCATTACTGAGTAAGAGCAAATGCATACGGCACACAGTGAAAAAAATACAAAATAAAAACAATATTATATATAAATAAATTCTAATAAAATACATTACGTAATGTGGATTTTTCTTAAAAGCATGCAGTGGAAACCCAGAACCTCTAGCAATTCACAATACAGATTCTGACCACTTACTGGACCAAATTTCATTCCAAAAACTGAAGCATAGACCTTTTAGAAAGGAATTGGTTGATAAAATTCCAGGCAAACATTCCAAATGTGACATTTTTGGACATTTTGGCACCATGTGTCTAATTACAAATTTCACTCTTTTTTTTATTTATTTATGTCTTTTTAATTGATCTTGTTGGGGCAAGTGCTGAGGCGCCACATCTGGGTCCCCGTGTTAGCTAGAATGAGATCCGATAAGAAAGAAATAATTTAACATATACGTATTCTATGCTTGATAAGCAACACACGTCAAACCTGGATGAAAAGAACACAGGAGCTTTATCACTCTCCCTTTTGTTCAGGAAATTATTTCCACTTCATTCTCAGTAATTTGACTTTAACCACAAAACAGAATCAATTTATGTAAATACTCAACTCAATTTATTTATATAGCGCCACTTCAATGAATGTCAAGTAAATATCAAGGCCCTTTATAAAAGAAGTCAGATACATTTTGACTAATCCTAGCAATCAGTGTACAGTGCACTCAGTTAATTATTCCAAGCACTTTAAAATGCCCGCAGTATTCACTCTTTATGGATGTAGCAACAGTAGACAATCAGCTTTACAGCAATCACTCATATTGAGCATGCATGTAGTGACAGTGGAGAGAAAAATACTTTATAAAGAATCATAAAGTTTGAAATAACGAAAGCATTAAGAAACAGTCCAATATTCTATCCGCTGGGCTTTTTTTATGTCTAAAAACCCGTAAAATTGTGATTTATCCATCTTTATTATGCGAGCTAATCAAGGTAATAAACACTTATCTGTAAAATTTTCCAAAACACCGTGTCACAGACGTCGCTGAGCTCCGGGGAGGCAAAAGCGTTGTGTTTTTCTGTCTTGACGTCATCGTCCTTGCTACTCAAACCGTTTTCCCCTCCACTGAAAATGCTGGTTTGTGTTCCACTTAGTGTTGTGCGTCAAGCCTGAAGTAACACCATAAGAGGCTAAATCGCCATGTTGTCATAGTGAAGGTAGGATAAACGCACTGCTGCAGCTTTCACCAGCTTCTCTCCGCTTTGTTTAAACATCAGAGGATAAAGCAGCCACTGTCTGAAAGGGCAGCTGTTTCCTCACTTTCTGCATTTCTCCTGAAGGTGATGTATGAGCTGGCCCACGAAAGAAACAGAGTTCCTCTAAGAGCTACAGACATTAAGTCACAGTAGCTGCTTCTGAATCTGTGATCCTCTGGCCTCTTACAACAAGTCCAACATGTGTGACGGATTATAACAAATGCACATAATCAATAAAATTCTCCACACGTTGTGGTGATGGATGCACCGCTGCTGCCCTCTGTGCTCACATCATCATTAGTAGTCTTGTTGCTGAAGAAGATTCATCCCGATCTGCCGTGAAGGTGTCAGACTCTGCTAAAGTCAGAGCACTTTGCAGCGTTAGATTATCTCCCTCTGTGAGCAGATAGGGTGTCTCGGTCACAACGAGGCTCTTGACTGATGAGGATCAGTGGATTGGTTTTAGTTTACGGTCGGTTTGAGGCCGAGATAATCTGAGAACAACACATGGACGCAGCAGGATGCTAAGTGTCTGTGCTGGAGTTAAGATTCTTGACTGGCAGGAGATGATTCATTAACATCACGGGTGCTGTTTGATCAATCCTGCGTTGAAGGTTTCAGAGAGATAAAAGGGGACATATTATGGAAAATTCACATTTTGCACATTTTTATACTTCCATTTGGGTTTCTACGCCTTTAAAAAAAAAGAAAAACATCTGGCTGGTTTTTGCCAATAAGTAAATGCTTTTTGGTGTCTAGAAAATAAGCCATTTCAAAAACTTGGAGAATGTAATGTTAACTTGTAAAACGTTTAAAAAATGATAAGCTCAAACATGAATGTCATGTTTGATGAGCTGCACCAGATTAGAGCATAAGCTAATTTGTATCTGAAGTCCCTTAACAAAAATGGATTCAACAAGATAAAACAGAAAATATACTACAAGTTACTTTTTAGTCACGCTACACAATCACACACATACAGATTTAATCACTGGAATACACACACTCATAAAAATCAATCAAATCAAATTTTCTTCATACTGAAAATGAAAAGGTACTGAATGTACAATCAGTTTTAAAAAAAATACAAAATAGACAGGTAGATTTTATTGTTTGCATTAATATTGCCTTTAGCCGTGTCCAATTTTTTTGAAGTATTTTTTTTTTTATTTTCTGGAGATCTATTTTTACCATTACTTCCAGGGCTACAAAAACATGTAGTTATGGAGTTAAGATGTGCTGAAAAGTTTGTCCCAAACTGGAATTTCCTGTACATTTCAACCATGAGATTTCCCAGAAAACATCACCCCTACAGTGCCTCAGTGTTGGCTCGAACCCCATTATCTACCAGACTTCTTCACCAGCAACAACTCTGCAGACAAGGAGGCCTCCTGCACGACGGGACACCCAATTGGCTTGATTTACAAGGACGTTAATAAGAGGCGGAAACCACCTTACTGTGCGTATATCCAAGGATTGTGTTTCACAGTGAATGGGAACATTCAGGAGCTTGGTTCCTGAGTGCAAGCTGACGCTGATGAGGAGGATCCTGGGGGACAAGCTAACGCGGCTTGACCTGCAGCAGCGGATTATTACGAGTCAAACTGCTTGAAAAACAACTATTTTCAGGACTTAATCCAATCAACTTTGGTGTTTAAAGTCCAAACTCACTGGAGATTGAAGGTTCCTGTGTGTATTTTAAGCAGCAATTGGAGTTTAAATGCAAAATGTGGCGTAATTACTTGCGATTTTTACTCGTAGGCGTGTTGACTTTTCAGGAACACATTCACCAGTTGTTACTGTAAATGTGGCTGCTGCTGCAGGCAGGGATAATAAAAAACACCAGACAGCTTGAAAACATAGTGCTCTTTCAGCACGAGTCAGAGGTCAGCCTCACTGTTTCCGTCACAAAATTACACCAGTTGATTTGCATATTTAGACTAATTACTTGTATTTATGTTATCTAATATTACTGCCAATTTCTCCCACACCAATTTCCACTGGTTTGAAGCCTCTAAGATTGACACTCTCTATTGTATTTGAACATAGATTACTGCAGCTTGCTGACTTTATTTTTTCATTAAAAACACCCAGTGGCATTCTGGCGTGAAATTGGAAGTTTAAATATATTAAGGGACATCTTTGTCCTGAATGAATCCCTTACATAACTCATGTCTGCTATGTAATTTTTTCTGACATCTAAAAACGTACCATGATGAAAGTTTTAGGATGCAGAAACTAATTTACCTGATTTTTGTGTAAAAATTTAAAACCGTTAATAACCATTCATTCATTTTTGTGAACTGTTTCTGGTCTTTCAAGTAGCTTTTACATAGTTGTATTTTATGAGTAAAATTAATTTATGTTGCATAACACTTCACAGGCTTAAGAAACCAGCTGTTTTCACAGAGTTGTTTGCGCATTGAAAATGTGAGCAGTTTGGCCAGTTTGATCACATTTAAATGATGTATTATGTTTACATATAAGTGAAAGTTTGATCATAGTTATTTATATTTAAGTAAATTACAGCTAGAGAAAATGACTAAGTATTCTTAAAAACCAGAGATGCTTGCAGATGTTACAGAAAACTGGTAATAATTTTGACAAAGAAGAAAAAGAAGCGAACTGCAAAAATTAAATAGACATGACAAAGTGTAGAATCAGGTCTCACTTTCAGTGACGTGTGCCTGATATTTTTGCATTGTTTGCTGCTACAATGACAAGAAAAGGTACAAATTGTTTAAATCTGCTGAACTTGACAACTGTTTTCTCCTGCATGAATCCAGTAGAGTGTGCTTTGCGAATCTGGTGCAGAATGAACAAAATTATAGAAAGAATAGAATCAATGTTTAGTTTTTCTGGAAACATTTAAGTATTAGCAGTAAAGCAAGAATCCAACTGTGCAAAATAAATCAAACGACACAAATTTATTTTTAGCTATGTAGTGTTGAGGTATGTTGGAAGAGTCGCGGTTAAAAACAAATGGCCACCGCAACTCAGCACCTCATTTATTTGGAGCTGTCAGTAGATGGTGGCGTCCAGAAATCGAAGCTTTAAACATTTGTTGCACAAACGCAAGTACGTGAATGGTGTTTTCAAAAAAAAAAAAAAAAAAAACATTACCTTTGCATTTCACCACTTTCTTTGCTTTTAGGATACATTACATTGTGCCTTGTGTGTTCTAAAATTTGTGTTGCATAAATGTGTCCATGTTTGCTGCGTAGTGATTTTAAATTGTGATATTTTTTTTTTCTCGAGACAAAATCTATGTGTATTAAGCTTCATCTGTCTTATGACACAATGTGAGAGAGGAAAAAAACAAGTTTTCGTCCAGCGCCTCAGTTCAGCCGGTTCGCTCGGGTCTCCCAGCGAGCCAAGCGCAGCCACACGATCACGAAGACCGAGGTCGAAAGCCAATCCAAGAGCTTTGAGGCACTGTCACGGCACCATTATTGTTTTGCTGTCAAGAAACCAAGAACGTAGTTTACAGTTTAAATCCGATCACGCACATTGCTTTTACAGATCGTTCGCATTTGCATTTAATTTGAAGAAGCATGCTCTTTTTCCTGCGTAGCTACAGAGTTGACACAGACAATAATGTCCTGACACTTGGACTGTCACTGTAACTCAGAATACCAAAAGGTTTTATAATGATGCCAATCTCTGTAGGCCTTTTTAGTTGTTTGCTTTTAGGTTCCAGTGGTTTTCAACTCAAATTATCAAATAACTCCCTAAACTGCTGTCAGTGAAGAAATGTTTGGAAAAAAGAACTTCACCTTGCCTGCATTATGAGGTTGGCTCATGTCTTCATGCAGTGTCTGGTTCATCCCGCTCTTCTTAGCTCCATTGGTAAATATTGGTAATGACAACAATGTCAAAATCCCCACGTCTAAGGAGTTCTTAATTCTTGTATTGTGGCCAATATTCTCTGTGGAAGGGGCAGACTTTAAGTGGTTATTTAGAGAGATGCCATGGTCAGTCTCACTGTCAGCAAGCAGACGAAAGCATCTTAAATTCTGACTGCAAGTCAAACATTCAGGACTTAATGCTTCCCAGATTGTGAGCCTGCAAATGAGCTTCCCTCACTCTGTAAATCCAGATGAATGTGTTTGTTCATCGGAGCAGTTTTAGATTCATGCTGCAGACGCACGGATATTAATCAGGGCTGTAGCACTGTGAGTGAAAGTCAGACAGTAAGCACATATACAGTTAGATTTGGATGACAGATTATCCTCTTGCACTGTGCACTCTTTTATAAACCTTCCACATGAGAAATGACTTCTGAGGTTCACTTTGCAACAGCTCCAAAATTTAAACCAACAGCAATTTGTAATGAACTTCATAACCCTTTGGGCAGAGGCGATGGTACACAACAAATCGGAGCACCTGGAGGACTTTTAAAGTTTCGGTTCATGAGTTTTCAGAAGATGGAATGTGAGATGGTTACATGGATGGAAATGTTTGGAGTATACAACGTAGCTCCAGTCTGTCATCGTGAAGAAAAAACTCAGCCAAAAGCCAATGTCTTGATTTACCAGTTCATTATGATCCAATTCTCAACTATGGACTTGAAATATGGGTTGTCAACAAAATAACAGGATCCCAGATTCAAAGCTTGGATCTTATACCCCAGTCATTAATAATAACATTCAAAAGCTTTTAGTTAATGAAGCAGAACAACTGTTTCTGTAAATTTTGCAGAGACAAATTATCAACAAGTCTAATAAACACAGACAGAATGAGCGCTCATGTTAGCTGTCATTTCTGCAAACTCATCTCTTACCTAGTAGAGTTAGGGCTGGATTTACTGAAAACTTCTACTAGACGCATGTCTAAAATGAGAAAGTCCTTAAATGTGACCTATTATGCTTCCTTGAACATAATAGGAAGCATATGGACTATACGGACTATATAGTATGGACTATACAAAATGTGTTTATTTCAAATTTTTTGCACATAATCATTCTTTGATATCACATTTCAGTCTGCTCAGTTCTGCATATTTTGAGCTCCTTTCAGAGTGAGTTGTTTTAGGGCCTCTTGTCCCTTTAAGCCCAAATAAGTTGCTACTGGCCACAACCCCCAACATTTACATTCAAACATGAAAAAAGATTTAAACACATGCACAATTATACAACTGTTCATCTTTGAAAAGTAGAAGTAGAGCCAGCCTCCTGCACAACCAACAAGAATGCAGCAAGTGTTTTCTGGATGGTAAGTAAACAACAAAGCACTTGTCTTTTCCAGCAGCCATTGTACAGCTCATACAGCTGTAAAAACCAGTTGAACAAACGTGCTGGAGCTTGGTGTGATGGTCTGGGCTTGGCTGGGTTTGCTAGGTAACGGCCTGTCAAAAGTTACTTAACAATTGGGAGGTTTTTGAAACGGCTCATTTTCCAAACACCAAAAAACATTAATTTATTGACAAAAAAAAAACTGTTCTTTCACTGTTTTTAGAAGCAAAAGAGAATCAAGCTTAAGTACAAAAATATGTAAAATATGAATTTTGCATAATAAATCCCCTGTAAGAAATAAACAACAAAGCTATATGTGTTTTAGGAGGTGTAGAAGAATTACTCAAGCATTAAAGTGCTTTTAATTGGAAATAAAACAGAGAGTGTAATGTACAAAGTTCATTGCAACAATAGAACCAATCAATAAAGATACAAAAAACAAAGAAAAACATGTTAATGCTCCATTAATGGCAAATGATGCATAACTGGGGAATTATCTTGAATCCCACAGCACAAAGTTAATAGCAAAGTTAATTACTTTATTCAGGAAAGTTGAACAGTTAAAACACTGAACCGGTCATAAAACAAAGACAGAAAGCAAAGTTAATGGCACCAGTTATTACAAATAAGGCATAAATTGAGGAGTCATAAATGGGAAGGGACACATCTAAACACAGAAAAACTGAGTCATAAGTACTTTCTGATGAAAATAAAACTAAACAGAGAACATAGGACACTGGTATTTTGGGAGACAAATAATTTCCATGAAAACATGAGGGACAAAATAACTGCATTAATTCAAAGTAAAGAAAAATGTCTAAAGAGAGATGCTATATGATGACCTAAGCCACTTTAACACAATCAGATGGCAGGTATGTGAGGTTACACATCAAATGCAAACAGTCATCCTTCATACATTGATTTGAATATTAATCTGGCATTATTATCAGTTGACTTAAAGGCAAAATGCAGCTAAATTGTCCCTCTGAATTTTTAGCATCTCTCTAACTAAAATGCTACTGTAGATTTATTGGGTGGAGAGAAGCAGGCGTTGGCAAATTTCATGTTTTCCCCATTGGTAAATTACAATTAAACTACAAAAAGTATCATTATTTTGACTGTAAACAGGCCTGAGGCAAAAATCAGGACTTGCATTATTACTCAAGAGTTCAGCAAATGTTTGAACCGTTCAGCTCTATTGTTTTGGCTCTGTGGTTTTTGTGTGTTGGAAGAGAAATGACAGTTTGATTAATTACCAAAATTCTCAGCTGTATTGAATGAAAGGTTAAGAGAAGTGAACTCACTGGATAGCGTCCCTCTCTGAAAGTCCGGACTAGGAATCAGATATCCTGCTGCAACCTCTCTCCTAAAATAATGCAGGGGAAATTGTAAAGCAGTCCCCTGATTCTGGATCCAAAAGCAATTTGACCCAATTAGTTTGAAGGCGATGTGATGGACTCACAGATGAGTACCAAGTGGTTTGAAGTGTTTCTAGAAAAACCTTAAAATCATTTTCGGTCCCGGTTGAACTCATTGCTCATTTTCCAAATTACACAACAGCTTCAGGCTGTAAATGTGGAGAAGTCATTATCCCTCTTTGATTAAGATTTTAGGATTTGTGTTTTGAGCATGCCTCGTTAGAATTTATCATTTATTGGTCGTTATTTTGCAACACACTGAAGAGTTTGCATCTTAGAGTTTATTTGTGCTACTCAGACATTCCTTTGCACATTTTGTTCTGCAATAAAACAACCCACTGCCCTCCTTAAGCAGCTCCAAGGCAAGGACATATAATGAGGATAGCACTAGGACTTGAAACCTTTGGTAAAACAAACATGTAGATCAGCACAATGTGGAGCCACAGTGAACAACGTACACCATATAGCTAACAAACAAGATGCCAATAAAAACTGCACTACTGTTGCTAAAGAAAAACATGAAATATGTGAATGTTTAGAGGGTTTGGTGTGGCAGAGCAGATCATTTGGGTGGCCACTCTAAAAACACCTGTAGCAATAACAACATTTGGGAGATTTTCTATTACTATTATTAACCTGTACAACGCAACTTACGCAATTTACAACTTACGGTTGTCGGTTAATGGTTACTTTGATTAAAATTAGTTCCAATCAATTAACTAATAATGCCTGCTTTCAGGCCGAGGACCACTTATCCCATTTAACAAACACTCATTTGGTGGTGGTAATTTCAAATTACCACAACAGCACGTTTTACTCTACAACATGAAATCAAACAAAAAATAAATCTTTGCTACAACTGTTGTTGTCCTCTAATGTTTTAGAGCTGTTTGTAATTTAGAAGCAGAAAAAAAAATATATAGACTTGAGTTGCTTTGGCAAAAACAAACATTTTGTATCGTAATAGTGTTCAAAACAAAAGTTCTGCAACTCACCCTGGCAAACTTTCCACTGTTTTCAGTGACGCGGTCTTCAGCCATTTAGCTGTTATTATCTTTAAGCACAATGCTTTGAAATCTAACTGTAGCGTTGTCACGGTAAATAAACGGTTGTTTACATGCAGTACCTTGTAGACAAGTAGAAGGTGGTTCCTACTTGTCTACAAGGTACTGCAGGAGTACCTTGTAGGAGGTGGCTCCTGGACCTTCAGTGGTCCAGGAACCACAGTTTGAGAAACACTGGCCTTGACATTCTTTTAGTGTTGCAGTTTGGCTACCATCCAGAGGAGGGCGCCGCTGGTCATCCTTAAGCAAAGTCTGCTGATACAGAAATAAAGATACCAGAACTGGACAGAGAAACGGTCAAAATAGAGTTCACTGTGGGATTCATAATGTATTTAAACAATCAACAAGCTCCTTCAGTTTCAGATTAACAGCTGCATGATGGAGCAGCATCAACTTCTCATTCAAAAATGACTGAACTCGCCTCTTCAGGTTGAGAACCATGGCCTCACTCTGAATAAAACCTTGCTCTTTTATTATTATAGTAATATCTGACACAACCAAAGGCCTAGCTCTTTAATTCTTTCAGCGCCAGTCCATGCCTTTGAAGAAACTCTTTATTCTGGCAGATTTACTAAAAGTCTTTATTTGGTTGTTAAAGTTCAGCTTTGAGGCCATGAAAACTGCTACCACTTTATCCCCATGGAGTCTAGTTTAATTTGCTGTCTAACATTGCATTCTTTTGGGACCAAAAAAAATAACGTCTGTCTTTTCTGGATCGGGTCGGAGGAATTTCAGACCCATCCACTGATGGATCATTTGGATGTAATATCTCAGCAACTGTGAACTACTGTCCACTGGTTATACAGTAATATAAAACTCTGTCACCAGCATACGCATTGGAGAAGTTGCAGTAATCCAAAATATGAGCTACAGCATCATGCAAACATTGACAAAAGTAACCCAGGAATGGGGACCTGTGGTACGCCGTGATTCTACCGTTATTACCTTTATTCTTATTTAGTAAACAACACCAAAGTAGTTCAACTTAGTGCACAAACATAGTTTTGCGCTAAGTAGATATTTTGATGTTTACACTTGTCCACAGATTGTTCTCAAGGACAGAGTTGGGTAGTAATTAATTACATTTACTCAGCTATGTTTGCTTGAGTAACTTTTTTGAAAAAAAAAAAAAAACTTTTAGAAGTATTTTTACTACGCTGTGCTTTTTACTTTTACTTGAGTAATTTTATGATGAAGCATGCCTACTTTTGAAATTTCTGGATTCCCTACCCTCTGAATGAAGAACAAACACGTTTTAACCAAAAATTCACAATAAAAAGTTTTTGTTAAAGTTTCATAAATTTTTATTGAAAGAGACTGATTTGGAAAAAATGTATTTTGCCTGATTTTGTTCATTTTTATTACTTATATGAATCATTGTCATCCTTAAGATACCAAAATTTCCACTTAACCTTATATTTTGATCCATTTGATAGTGTAATTTTTAAATATTTAATGATAATTTGATCAATTACTCAGTACTTGAGTAGGCTTTTTACAAAATTTTATTTTTTACTCTTGATTAATTTCTTGGATGGCTACTTTTTACTTTTACTATTAAAAATATGGTTAGTAGTGCTTCTCTTACTTGAGTATAATTTTTGTGTTCTCTTCCCACCTCTGCTTGACGGTGACAAGAAGAGCTGTGATTTAGTCATTCTGAAGGTCACAGAAAATCAAAACAAACTCCTATACTTTAGTTCTGGTTATCTAAAACTTTTTAACAATTTCTTCACACTTATTTAAAAGTTCTTGAAAAAGAGTCTCACAGTTTACATGAATAATAAAATGCATTCATAACCTTTGTTTATAATTCTAAATAATTAAACTTACCTTAAGGTCCAACTATAAATATGTAAAAATGTAATGTATAAACTGAATTTACAAATTCAATGTACTTAATTCTTTTCTTTAGGAACTATGGGAGAGAGTAAAACAAAAATAAAATTGGAATAAACAAAGGTTTAGCCATGATTATAGCTGTTGTATAACTGCTATCATCCTATTAATGCTTATTTCCTGTCTGAATACTTTGGTTTAGATTCCCTCTGGAATCAGGCCTTGCTAATCAACAGAAAGGCTTTTGCCAGAGAGGTTTCGGGTTTGAAAACTATCCCCTTTGGAGTCCCAAAGAGACAGCTGGAAGCTATTGTAAGTGCATGAGAGTTCACAAGGGGATGACATCCAGAGTGTGTGCAGTTGTTTTATTCTGAAGCAGCCTTGGAGTCGGTGTGTTAAGCACTATAGAGATGATTTGGGAGTTGAAAGTGAGTAATTATATAGCACTTGTTTTTATTGGCAGACGAAGGGGACCTTAGAGGCACCACACAACATCCCTGTCATACCTTGTGTGAAGGAAAACAATGCTTCTCAGTGGCACGTTGAAAAATATAGTAAAAAATGTCTGGATTTCAATGGAAACATTGACTTTTTAGTTCATTTCACACTACATTAGCAGTCTAATTAGGTGGTGAAATGCTACACCTCAGCTTTCCTCTTTGTCCCAAGGCGTTGTGAAAGGATTGGCTGAGTTCATAGTGTAGCCCCTCTTTATCTCTGCTACTGTTGGAGGTTTCTTTGAACCCCAACACTCCACCTCTGCCACCCTGCCAACCCCAGAGGTAAGCCGAGACGCCCCTTCATAAATGCCAGCAGCCGAGCCGCAGCCATGAGCTGTCAGGCCGAATTATGACTAAGCACGCTGTACTGGGCTCACATGCAGGTTCTCTGGGAGGCCGCCCAGGCCACCAACACATCCCTGATCAGGCGCACACATTTACCTCAAAACACGACTTTTAGCCACCCTGGGAGAGCAGGATGGAACCAACGTATGAACCAAGGGAACACTAGCCGTGTTTCCATTACAAGCATGCACAAAACTTTGTCAATATTCTGCTAATGTTGGAAAAAAACACAACTTTGTAATTTGCGGCGTCTCAATTAAATAAGAATCACAATCAAAATCACATGTAAAGAAGTTTGCTCACATGACAAGAACCCAAAAGAAAAATGCTCCATCGTTCTCCTACCACTTCCTGTTGTATTCTTCTTTGTAGATTGGGCCAGTGGAAACATCTGGCTGTTGATCATGTGAGTCATGTGATGGAAAAATAAAGTATTTCCATTGCAGTTTTGTGAGATACACCAATTTCAATACGCCCAAAAATTCACCTGATCCAACACCAAAACTTAGTGTTGGATCAGCATGTTTCCATTAATTAAATTTATTTAACTGCGCAATTACATAGTAGACGGAGACTTAGTGAGTGTCCACCTTCAGCTTAGACTGCACTCCCTTTAAAATGACTCAGTAATTTCTTCAAGATAGTTGGGAAATATCCATTTAATTTGATAATATTTAATGTGAACTTTCATTGTAATCTCTTACATACAAGTCTGTACATTTAGCTAATGATTTACCAATAGGTTTTCTAAAAAAATTGTGATATTTACACTTATTCAACGAGACATCAGCAGCATTTCCACTAACCATAAAATTGCAGAAATTGAAATTACAAAAATAAATGTATTTAATGGAAATATCCCCATTTAAAAAAAAACTCATGTTTTTAAATTGTTTTTGCGTTATGATGAGGTGACTTTTCAGACTTAATTTTGCAAAACTGCAATGGAAACACTTTTATCACGTCACACGAATCAACAATACCTAGACGTTGCTACTGGTGAAAATTACAAAGACAACGAAAGGAAGTTGAAGGAGGATGATGGCCTGTATTTGTTTTTTCAGATAATGTGCAGGTGGCTCTACCAGAGCCCTCATAGCATTGCATAGTTTATAAAAAGTTGTGTGTCATTCGAAACTGTTGAATCCATAACTCTTCTGTAAAATTACAGACTACAATTCTCCAAAACGGCACATATGAAGCCGCTCCCAAGCAGGCGGGGCTTGTCGCGCCAACGCCTGAATAAGACGCCGATGTCTCCTCTGATGAATGATAGATGAGCTCTAGATCCACCACGGCTGAATTATGAATAGCTCTTATGTAACTGCCAATATTTTTAATGACTTCTCATGTGAACAAGCTAATTCAGGTGTAATTTTATTTCCATTTCTTTAATAGAAACACTGCAATTGCGAAAATGTTTTGACACTAGCAGAACATAGACAAAGATTTGTACATATTTATAATGGAACGCCAGCTATTGTCTATTAGGCAGAAAGGCAGTTAAACAAAGTAGAGGGTAGGTTATACCTTACTTTGGTAGAACCTACCACCAGCTCTTCAATCCACTATTGGCATTCATTCTTTGAGAAAACATTTAAAAATTAATTTCAAATAGTATGTGATTTTGATTGCTTCTCATAAATTTGTGTTGAATTTGACCTTTTTTTATTCTGACTTGCTATCAACTTTAATGTCCTGGTGGAGACGGCCTGATAAGACTATGGGATCAGCTGCTTTTTTATCCGACTTCTGGTTTTTGTTCTGTTGGTATGTGCAAATAAAAGTTTATTCTAACATTTCTACCATTTACTGTTCAGCCCAATTTCGCTTGGCAAAGTAAAAGTCTGTGTAGCCCGTCATGCAAGGTTGTGACCTGAAAAAAAAATAGCCTCCATTTCTCTTTATAATGCAGCTCACTGCCAGATTACTGGTGGTATTTTCTCACATACTTCATGCAATGATTATTGTGGAGGGAGAAAAGCTGTGTGTTGGTGAACGGAGTCAGGACATTACCTACCAAGGCGAGCTATTGTCTGAGAGTTCATTTGTGTTGGACGTGCTCCACATCACCTCATGTTGGAGATTATGGCACAAGCCACCCAGACAGCAGAATCCAGCAGGAATTTTTAATAAATTTCCTCAACATTGGTTGCTTGAAACATAATTTGTCTGTGCTGTCTATCAAGGGAAATAAACCCCACTCAATATTTACTGCTTTTATTATAACACTAGAGTGTTTCTTGCTTAAAGTTTGAAATCTCATGAAACGTCTTTAAATCTTAAAACTTGAACATCATCAAAAACAAATTGCTGCATTTTGTCCCCTCTTAGCCACTTAAAACTCCAAAACATTCTGCATCAGGATGTCAATAATTGAAATAAACGATACTGATGGTAATTTTGACTGTAAAATTACAGTCAAAAATAATAATTTGTCTTATTTAGCCTGTCAGAGAAAAAAAATGGCAGTTCATTTTTTTAAAGTCATACTTTTACTGTCATACTTACAAATGTCACAGTTTCAAATTAAATATTTAATTAGCAAGCTAAATATTTACAAGCTGAATATTTAGCTCAAAACAAACTTTACTTAACAAGGTAAGTATACAATTTACAAACAGCCAACTTCAAATTAATTATTTAATTAACAAATATTTAGTCTGCAGCTAAATATTTAGCTCACTAACTAAATATTCAGTTTGGAGAAAAATATTTTGTAAAATAAATATTTAGCTAAATAGTTTCAACACTAAATATTCAGCTTATTTGCTTGTTAATTTCATATTTAAGTTTGTAAATATTTAGTTTCCTAACTATTTAGTTTGAAACTGACATTTATGAATGAATTAATAACATGGTGAAAATCTGATTTTGAAAAATGAATCCCAAAGAGTTTTTCTCTTATGATGTATATTATGATTTATAGAGTTTAAGTAAAAGTACTTTGGTCTTAAAATTTAATTTGCACACAGGTATGCAGGAAGAGCTGAAAAACAGGCTAATTTTAGAGTGTAGATGTAGCTTTGTGCGTGAGACCACACTGCAGTTTTTATTGTCTCTATTGATGTATCGATTGTTATTTCATGTTCTTATCCAGGATTCAATCTTGGCAAACCTTCAACATGAGCTCCAAATCTGCTAATATGCTTCTGCTGAATGTGTCTATCTCTGTCAGGTTTGAGAAAAATAAATAACTTGTTTGATCTTTTGTTGTTTACACTGTTGAAATTATGTTTGCATTAAATGTCTGTCCTAATTTCTATAGTCTGTGCCCCTCTCATGTGGCTGGGCGTTATTTTTTCACTTCTCTCTGCCTCTTAGAGAGGATAAAAATGATGAGAGTCTTTGAGTATGTGTGTGGCCCAAGTAGATCAACGGCTACATACCTGCCAGCTGCACAAGGTACTCTTAAATCTTCCCTCTAACATGGACCTTCTGTCCAAACAACTCTCAATTTGTGGGCCATGTGAAGCACATTGACTCAGTTTGAAGGTTGTGTTGGTTTGTGTGTATTTGTAGCGACCCAACAGGATGTCTTGTGTTAGAAAGTCCAATCTGATCAAAATCTCATCTGGGTTGTTACTGTTATGCAAGAGAGAATGAAGGGAGGCTAAAAAAAATATATAAACTCATTTTTTATTGTCTCAAGCGCAGCACAAGACTGTTTTTATAAAGCCAAACACTTGTCGAAACAGGAAAAATGAGCCTTATTAAAAAGAAAATTTTACATATTTTTTCCATTTGCAGCTAGAGTGGAGGAACACGATGAAAGTAAAACACACTTGCTATGGAGAATCAAGGACAAGAAGCTCAACAGAGAATGGCTCCCCCAATGTTTAGAGACAAAAATGACTCATATGGCAATAATCCGAATTAGCTGTCGCAATGATATGAAACTTTATGCCTTAGAGAACTTGCTGGTTCACCAGAGACAAGCATTCACTGCTCTGCTACTGTATCCCATGGCCACCATGGGGAATTCACCTCGACATGGACAAGATGGCGGTGCAAAGCAGCTCTCCAGCAGACATTCAGATAAAGTTTCCATCAGCTACAAGCCACCTGTCTTAATTCACTACTTCAGATCGCAGGCTGATGCTAAAAACCTGCTTTGAATAAACTACTTTGTCAGGATTTATCGGGTTGACTGAAGATATTGTGGTTGGAAAGGTAGAATAAAGTTTTCCATCCATCTACTGAGTCACAGGAGTAACAGCTCCAGGAAGAAAATTTAGACATCGCTCTTCCTAGCGAAACTTTCCAGCTCCATTTTGGCTAGAAGGTCTTCATAGTCCTTGCAGGAGGTTTTGGGTTTTATTTAGGCTCTCCTCCTAGTTGGAAGAACACAGAAAACCTCAAAAGGGACACGTTCTGTTCATTAATTTTATTAAATTGGTTTTATTTATATGGCATAATTTACCGTAAATGTCCTCTTAAGGCAGTTTCATTTCCAATTAAGCAAAAAAGAGAAGAAATCAAATTCACACCATTAAACAAATTAGATTCACCGACACATGGTCCAGTATGATTTCTTTACGTAAGAAAAACCTTTCAATTGCATCAAGTTAATGACTTGCAGTAATCCTTCCCCTGTGACAGAAATATGGTGGCATTTGACAGATAATTGCATTGGTTATTGACTTGGTAGAAATCCCAATGCTGAGCAACTTTTTGGTTAAAAAGAAATGAGGGAAGGTGGGAGTTTTTTTCCTCGCTACATGAAGCTCAGTATGATGAATTGCTATCATATAATAGCAGTTCATCATACTGATGAATGACAAGCTATTGTCTGTCTCTGCATGCTCATCCAGGAGGGGTGAATGTTGCAAGTCATTGACTCCATGCAACTTTTTAAACTAATTTGAATAATGAGTTACACTTAAAGCGCTGGTTTATAATCAATTGGAATCAGTGGTGGGCACCGCTAACTAGAAAGTTAGTTGTGCTAACCCTAAAACACTATCCATAAAGGATAGTCCTGCTAACGCTAAAGCACTACCATCTGATGTTCAGCGGAAGCTAAGACGAAAGTGCTAACTTCAATTCAAATTATGTCAGACACGTCAAGCACCAATTTATTTTCGATTTTATCATTTACATGTTCTATAATGCCCTTAAATATTGTATTTATGTTTATATCTTGTTCTATAGCTGCTTGGGGACTGACCTAAAACGCTGGTAGCACATTAACAGATTAGTGTTTTGAGATGACATTTGCTGTCATTTGGCTAGCTAGCTAGTTTTGCTTTCTAACAGTGTTTGTTGTTCTGCTGAAAGAAGTTTGCTTCCTGTTTTTCTTTCTTTTAACACAAACTTTGAGGATACAATGTTAATTTGCTTCATATATGTCAACTACTAAGATCTAAAAATGAAGAAATTTTCATAAATGTTCACTTTCCCTGTAAATGTTCATTTGAACAATGCCTGATTGTATAAAACTAAACTTGATTGCAGGCAGTAGTCTTCACTTAATCTTAGCAAGCTGATTTATTATCGTTCTTAGGCTCAGTTTTTGCTGTTTTCCCCTCAAAAACATTAGTCTTGTGAGGCTTGAAGAACGTTTTGATGGAGTCACAATTATCTGGCCCAACATAAGGAAAAAAACGGAAACTACTTTGTTTATGGTGAAGTTTATGGTTTGTGTTTTGCATATGCAGAGGTGGGGACATAAACATAAAATATTAACTTAAATGAGTCAAGCAAGTGCAAAGAGTCTTTGTGTGAAAGTCATGAAACTACAAACCGATCCAAGACCCATTGAGATGTTTTATAAACAGAGAACAATGCCACCAAGTCAGCAAGACGTCTTATCTAAATTCCTCAAAAGTCAACTTGCAGAAGAAACATCCAAGACCAACATCTCTGCATGCCGCATGTGTTTATAAATGTTATTGTTTAATCATTTACTGTTATTTCAACTCACTACATGCCATGTTTTTAAGGCTTCCTGTCATCAGCGTGGTATTGAAGGACAAAGTCCTAATGTGTTTGAAGCAGCACTCCAACATGCCAAAGCACAAAGGAAGCGAGAGGCCAGCAGTCACCTCAGAATGTCATGAATCAGAACAGCCGTTGACCACAAAGCGTTTTGTTTTTCTTTTTTCTGCTAATCAGTGGTGTGATAAGCTCCATCTTTGAATTCCAAGTTCAACAGGAAGCTCTGATTGGGTTTCAAAAGCAGCTAGAGGAAACCTAAGATCAACAAAATCAATAAGGGGTGGAGAAGATCAGGCTGAACCTACTGAAAAACATTCAATAAACCACAAAATGACATGTAGTTTAAATAGCTGCAGATGTCTAATATTCACTAAGATCGCTTCCATTTCTTATAAAAAAAAAATATTGAATTTGTCAGATCAGTTTACGGTTATCAATTTTCAGAAAGTAAAATAAGGAATGCATGTGCTGGGGGCTCTTAAAAACATGGCATTGTTTCAAAACAATTCAACGGTTATTTTTTGGCTGTTCTGTGCTGTATAAACATCCAACTTCCAATCCTTGCTTAATCCTTTTTATGGTCATGTCGTGCCTATCTATTTTAGCCAACAGAAGAGAAGTTATACCAACAGGCGTTTGGTAAAATTTCATTACAAAGTTTACATACAATTATTATGGCATGAATCTTATAGTTTTTTGGTGGGCTTAATTATTAATTTCTAGATTATTTTTTCATTTATTTATTGAAAATAATGGTGCTGTGATCAGCAATGCACAGAAGTTTGTTTGTCAGCCTGAGAATGTATCATTATGTGATAATAAGCTTTACTTTTTATTTTATTAAAAAGATACACATTCCTTTTTGACTTAGAAATGCTGAATCCTGAATGTGATTCCCTCCTAATCGAATGGGTTAAATGTTACAGTCTTAGCAGAGGCAATTCATTCTGTCTCTGATATATATTTTTTGCAAAGTCTGAAGTTATAATAACTGTAACTTTAAGAAACATACAGCTCTTGCCGGATGTATTTATGGATATCACTGGAGCTATTTTCTTTGTAAATCAAGTGCAGAGTGGAAATAATGGGAGTAATTACCAGTATATATTGGATTACGCAGATGCCTCTTTCAATATAACATCAGTTTTATGTCTTTAAAGGTGATTCCCAAAGTAGCTGACTGTTCAAACGTCTAAACCCCATGCATATACTACAAATATTGAGAGGAAGGAAAAACTGCTTGGAAAACGTATACAAACATCAAGGATGATCACTGCGATAACTGATGCTGCAGTTTCTTGTTTTAATAGTATTAACCATCAGCTGGTATTAGTGCCATGACCACAAGCTTATACAGAAATATTATTGTTTTTAAGCATAAGAATAAAGTCCAGGCAACAAGTAAAGCTGATCGTATTCTCTTCTCCTCCAAATCCAAAGTATCCAGTTATCAATATTTGATAGCCCACAACTGTAAACTTCTACTGACTTTAGTTAAAAGGGAAAGTTAGAAATGAAAAGAGAATTTCCCTGCCTTGAAACGAATAAACAAGTGAACAGAGCCAGAGCTGCTTAAAGAAAATGAAGATGCTGACAAGTCACTGAAAGCTTTGACGACATTCAAGCACAAACACACAACTTGTGCTTCCATCCATCTGTCACAAAGTCTTCACCAAGGCTTAATTACAGAGTTTAGTACTAAAGCAGCATTCAATAAAGCAGACAATGTGCCAACTCATAGTTTTCACATCAAACTCTAAATTAACATGTCTGGATTTGTGAGTGGCCAGCAACCAGTAAAGTCCAAAGAAAACCCATGTGAGACGATGTGATGAGAGTTCTCTTTAATGGCTTCTTCAGACTGAACCATCCCAACTTTAAGATGCTGGAAAAGCTCTTTGGTTGTCTTTTTTTAGTCTGTTGTTGTTCAGAAGACGAGATTCCCAAGGGATTTGAAGAGGCAATTTCAAACTACTTCTTCAGCTTTGTTGGCAGGAATAAAAATGCTGAATCACAAATTATCTTTTCAGAGTCCTGATTGTTGGGACAGAAAACGGAGACTTAATTTTCCAACCAGAGTGGTTTGCAAATAACCCAACCTGTCTGACTGCTGACACTGAAGTACAGTAGATCCTTTGATTTTCTCCACATCGTGGTTTTCAGCCAGAACCTACACCCACGGTACGAGCGCTCAGCACAAACATTTATTTCAGATCTCGGCGCTGTTTACAAACTACCACCAACTGATGGGATATGACGGCTTTTCTACACCCCTCTAATTATGCCACTTTATAGGGAGATTTCTGGACTTTCCAATGTGACTTCATAACCATCATCTTTTTATAATGAAGCCTATCAGCATTCCCCCAGAACCAATAAGCCACATCTGCTGCTGACCAGACGACAGTTTTTTTTATGTTATGTGTAGAGGAAAACAAATTATTCTTAACCAAAAGCTTGGAGCAATCTGGTTTTCTTTTTAAACAAGTGAGCTGCTAAAGGAAAAAGCAAAAAAAAAAAAAAAAAAAAAAGTTTCTCACAAAGCAATAATCTGAAAAAAATCAAGATACAATTGAAAACTTAAGCTTTTATATCTTATTGATTTGATTATTCTGGCTTGTAGAAACAAAAAGAATATTACATAATTAGGATAAAAAACCTGACTTTTCATGCAGAAATATATTTTCTTTTCTGTACTCCCCTAGTTTATATCTTGGCAGACATCATACAAAAGTTAAATCTACCACAAACTGAACCTAATAGATTCAGAAAAACTGTAAAACATTTTTAGGATTTCTTTTGTTTTTTTAGCTCTTTGCATATGCTACGATTTGTAAAGCCCCTGCTGTATTGATTGAGTCCAGTTAGGACATTTTTCCTCAACAACACTGAAACTAAAATATTTAAATCTTAGGTTACCAAGTTGTGTCTTTTCTTGGTTTCAGAAAAAATTACTCCACTGACGTGATGACATTACCGTCGCACGCCCTGCTTGTACTTTTTTAAAAACTGACTGCATAAGAATTCAGCATTTCTGCTTTCCAACGTGACATTCCTTGTGATCTGCTCCGAACAAACCACGACCCTGTGATGGAAAAGGTTAACATTTCAACAGGAATGTTGTGGGTTCATACACAAGATGTCGCTGACAGTTTCTTCACAGCGTTGTTGTTGTCTTTGGATAGGTTAGAGTAAATATTTCGATTCCTTTGTTGTGTCACATAAATATGTGTACTCCAATGGCAGAAAGTGAATGTATTCTACAATAAATACATAATTTTTTTTCTGTTTGAATAAAGTTGTTTTGTTCTTTTAGTGTTTTTTTATACAAGTTACTGTAAAAAGCAGCGTTTCATTTCGGTTTCTTATTACCACCACCATAAAATTGTTTGGTTTTAAACAGAAGTCTTTTAAGTGTCTGCTGCATGTTGTGTGCAACAAGTCTGCTGCAGTGCAACTAAATGCCTTCTACAGGTGCAACAGATTAACATATGGATTTATTTTAAGCTGTCAAAATGTATGTACACCTTCACAAAGATGACAGGAATGAACTCAAAATGTAATCTGAAGATGAGTCTAACATGACATTCCTTGTGACCTCATGTTAAAAAGTAAATGCCCTGTAAAAATAACTGGTTTTACTACCCTTAACAGCAACAGCTGCCATCACGATAAGTGGTGAAATCTGGCCCAGTCTTTGCAGAATTGTTCAAATTCAGCCACATTGGTGGGTTTTTGAGCAGGAACGCTCTGTTTAAAGACATGCCAAAGCTTACAATTTGATTTTAAAGGGGGCCCTATTCTCAGAAATAAGTCAATGTTTTTTGGTGTCTGGAAAACAAGCTGTTTCAAAAACTTCCCAGTAGTTGAGACGCAATGTACCTTTACAAAGCAACGCCAGCTGAGCCCTACCTCATACCTGGCAACCCATATCCCTCAATGCATGGTGGTTTTTGGTCGTGCAAAGGAAACACTTTTTCGAACCACACAAGTCATATATGATCATGTGTTGCCACAAACCACAAAGAAGAAGAAGACAACGGGAAGTATTTGGAGGACCATGGCATGTTTGTTTCATAACTTATCGCATGTGTGATTTTAATTGAGTTTCTTATTTAATGGGAACACCATAATAGCACAATTGTGTTTTTTTCAACATTGCCAAGTATAGACAACGTTTTAATCACATTTGTAAAGGAGAATCAGCTAGTGTGGTACAGAGTGTGATCTTTGAGTAATTTTGGCTCTCTGTGATTTACTGGAGTACCAAAACCTTAAACATTTTTATGCTACACTGCCTTGAATTTTCTTAGATTGGAGCATGATCAGCTACCGTTTTAAAACCATTCAGCCAGTTTCTGTTCAGTTTGTTATACAGTACTGAACTCATCTTTACAAAAAAATGTGAATAATCACAGTTAGTTCATTATTTAAAACAGAGGGCCAGGGTTTCCCCCAGAAATCTTGCTAAGCCCGGTGGTCGGGGCGCCGTGGTGTTCCACTGGTGGTCCACCGTGTTTTTGTATTAAAAAATTTTAAGTAGACAGGAAATGTAAAAATATTACTGGGTAATTATATATTACAGGAAAACACCAGTGAAATGCTATTTAAACCCACAACTAGTCTTAAAAACAACAAATCAAAAAATACAATTAAAATGAATATCAATTATTTGCACTTCTGTTTAATCCAAATTAAGTCAGCGCCTCCATCAGGTCCCACATGGCCTCAGGGGCCCCATAAATGCTAATATTTTAACACAGACCACAGATGTATAAATGTAACATTTGTTTATTGAGATGATCAACGCTGTTAAATTTGATTTAATGATTTCAGCATACATAAAATAAAAGATTTTAAATTGTTGGCAAGTTTACTTTGTATAAGTTCAAAGAACAATACTCATTTAGATTATTTTGCCACTATAGCAACAATCTGATGCTGTGAGTTTAATCTTTGAGTATGAGCTCTGTTCACAAATACAAATTAGTAAACTGCAATTATAACTGATTGTTTTTAGGTTTTCCAATTAAACTACCTCCCACCCCTCCGAGATTTCACTAAATCTAACACATAAGCTAGAGATAGAGATGCTGATGTTTATAGCAGTAAGAGGGGCCCCTAAGTCAAATTCTGCACAAGGTCTCATACAGCCTTGAGCCGGCCCTGCATGATGAGTTAAATCTGCTGCACTGCACACAGAAATGTACAATAAACGGTAGATTTAATTCAACGCTGCTAATGTGGCTTCAGTAGCTCTTCCATTTCATGTCTGTTGAGTTTTTAATAAGAGCCACAGAAACTGTTCTGGTTGCTGGAGCTAATGAGAGGAGATTTTCAGAGGTTGCACGCATTAACTCTGGCTGACTAAATAACACATTTGATACCGTTTGATGCATCGTGTAACCGGAAAAATACTAAAAATAATAATAAAATAATATAAAACTAGCATGAAGGGCGACTACAAGGAGAGCGGAAAGCTCCTCACCGGACTGAACCTGCATGATGAGGTTAACGCTGGTTCGTTAACCACTAACGCACCGGCCAACCGGGAACAAACACATAAACTTTACAGGGAAGACAAAGCCACACTGGGCAGCGTGTTGAGGTGTAAACGGCGCACATCATTGTTCGTTCACAAATATAAATCATTCTTCAACGCTCCTTCAACGCGCACCTCTGAATTTGCGACTACAAGTTATTACTGCGGTTCACATAAAGCTGCGCAACCAGAGCTAATGCGGTTCATTTTAAACTCTTACCTTGATATAGAGTTCTCCAAAGAAACATAATTCCTCACACGAAGCTGATGTAAATTTCCATACAGGTGAGCCTTTGTCCAGTTTGAGTGAAAGGAGACTTCATCAAGCAGCGGCAGCGCTCGAGGCAATGAGCAAAGGCTGTGTGATTGGTCAGGTTCACAAAGAGATGGGGTAAATTGGTTGGCTTTTGTTCCTTAAGGATGAAATAATTATTTCAAAACAATTCCTTAGTATTTTCTCAAGGTATCTTTGTCCATTGAATCTAAACATTTACAGCTGGCAAGAAAAACAGTAAAAATACTGAAGTGAAAGTTTATTGTCAAGACTTCTTAATTAGCGTCACTTAATGAAAGAAAATTTCAATAATTTCATTTAAATAATTATATGAGAGGGGCAGGAAATCATAACACATTTTCTCTTCTATCTGCTCCTTTTCAAACAAATTATGTAAAATTGCATGTCAATTGGCATGGCTATTTCTTTTTTTTCCAGTTTTTATGTTTATTGTCGGTTCAAACTGTTTGTCTGCTGAGGGTCAGTGATGCGGGCCTGATAAAATGAAAACTAAGAATTAAACTAAAAATGGGAGGCTTGCTGCAGAAAAAACTGGTCAAGTGATTTGTATCTTGTGTGGAAATGAAGAAATCGGAAAGGATAAGAAAACATAAACATTGAGTCTGTTTTCCTCCTCTGAAACAGAAAATTCCTGTCATGCAGCAGAGGAAAAGTGCAAGGGGGACAAAATAAATGCTGAAGGATTCTTCTCATAAGCCAAGGGCGGCTGCTGACCACAAACATGTCAATGTGACAACTGTTGGATCTCTCAATTAGTTGTGAAGACAATCAGGGTGGAGCTGGTGGAGCAGCATGGAGGAGATCGATATAAAAAAAACTGCCAAGAATCAATGAACAATCCATGAGTTTCAATCTGCTTTCCATCAGTTAGTCAACAAAAAGCTGAAGCTCTGAGAAGCGTGGACGTCATTTTAGGCATTGCTGAGGCTTGTGAGGTATTCGCAAGATGTTCTCACTCAGTCTTTTCTAGCAGAAATGGATGCACTGGAATCGTAAACAGTTATATAGACCGGTAGGAACTGAAACCCCGAGTTATTCAGACTCCCACTGGACTGTGATCCTCAGTCCACTCCAAGAACTTTAAGGGCTTTTCACTTCCCCTCAGGCTTGTTTCTCTGTGCTCTAGCCGGGTGAGACGGTGTCAGATCCTGCCGCAGCTGTGCGTCCGCAGCTTTTGGGTTGAGCTCGTACCTCCTATAATTTACCAACCGCTGAGGCTGCCTCTGGCTTCTGACATTTCAGACTTTCAGGACCACGACCACCGGAATAATCACTTGCTTTCTCTGAAGACTGCAATCATTGTCTGGAAGAGTGACTGCAATGCGAGTCTTTCAGTAATATGGGCAAACATATCGTAATTTTTATGAATATGTGGCGCCGGGGTGTTTTGACATCATCGTTACCAGATTGAGTTTTTTTTAAAGCGGCCAGCTGCCAAACACAAACAACAAAAATCACTTGTAGTAAAACCAGAGTCGCAGCATCCATAATTTATATTTCACATGGTGTGCTCAACAAAAGGGGGATTATTAAGAGTAATATAGACTTGTTTTTTTGAATGAGGGCTCGGATGCCTGCCTCAGTCATCTCTCAGCATTTTGGCAGCAGATCAACCTTCATTTGGTGAAATGACTCCCTCTGCTCGGCTTCATCTCAGCTCAAATCTGCTCCGGAGGTTGTGGCTTTTCTGGAAATCCTCCACCATCGCAACCTCTACTGCTCTGTCTCTTTCTCTTCAATCACATTTCTTTATTTCTATCTCATCCCTCCCATCACTCGCCAAGAGATGGAATCTCACTTACCGTAGACTTTGTTTACTCTGCAGCTAAAAGCTGAAATATGTTCCATGTAGGTCTTGTACATGCTCAGTTTTAATACAAATTAAGTTGAGTTCACCTCATTTTAATGTTAAACTTCAAGTGCATAAATTATTGTATGATTTAATAGAAACCTAATTTACTATATTTCTTATCAGGAAGAGGAAGTTTAAGCTTTTCACTTTTTTCTTCAAATTGTTATCAAAGAAAGTTTGATTTGTTATACCTTATACAGTTTAAATATAAATCTTGAAGGTCCACAAAGACACTTTTTAAATAGTCAAAGGTCAATTCATTATAAAAGGTCAACCCACAAACCAGAAACTCTCATATTCAAAAAGTTTCTTTTTATGCAAAACAGTGCTTAAAAAGTGTAAAATGTAGTATAAAGCTAGCTGTTGTACAAAGTTTGTTACATTAAAATATAAGCATCAGAAATTTTTGCAGTGTTAAATATGGTTAAAAATCTAAATAAATCATTGATTACGTTGCACTAAGTGGTGTACTTTTGTTTATGAAAAGTAAAAGTTTTGTCACTAAACCTTGAATAAAACACTGAAACATATTGATCCAACCTCGAGTCGAAGAAGAAAAGTTGGAGCAAGTTATGTTTTATTCATTTATTTTTTCAATTACTCTATTTCTGTTTTATATGTGGGATGCAGTATGAATTTTCATAGCCAGGGCCGGATCAACAAATCAACAAACTGCAACAAGGTTGTTCTTAAAAGTGGCCGACAAGGGGGAAATAACTCACACTATTGTTATCCTTCTGATCTTTGTTTATTTTCTCCTTTCAAAACTACAGAATAAGCTCTTGCTTTCTCCCTGCTGGAGGCTTTGTCCTGATCATTTATAAATTTCCCAGACATGTTTTTGTCTGCAGTAGTGTGACTAAGCAAGTCTGCCAACAACAGCAAAGAAGAATTTCACAACAAAGACGACTAAACCTTTATGTCAGTTTAAGTTCCGTCACTAAAACGCTGGTCAGATGTGACCATTTCATCTTTGAAAAAAAGAATTCAAGCTCAAGCTAATTAAAAACCTGTGTCACAAACTTCCTCTAGAAGCTCTGCAGCCAGAAACTTATCAAGTGTAAAATGGATTCATCCCTACGAGCCGCATATGCCAACGCTGCGTACAGACAAAAACATTACATCTTTAACCACTCTGGCCACATTCCCAGAACAATCTAACCGCATGTTTTGTTGCCAGACTAAATTCAAAATAAATGAGAAAAACAAAACTTTTTAAACTGAACATCTCCTTCCTGTTAGGCCACTTATCATTAGCATTTCAGGATCGGTTATTTAATGTTGAACATGTGTAGATTTTAAAAAATAAGAATCAATCGTCTGAAGAAGTTAGCTGTAGTTTTGTTAGGCGAAAGGGGTAAAAAACAAATCGGACGCCACCTCTTCAATCCCCACCAGTCTTACACCTCACAGCCCAACGGTCTCTTGGTCTGATGAGCTCATAAAGTTTGGCTGTGGTTTTGTTTTTTTACTGTATGCACTGTCCACTCCAAAAAAAAAAAAAGAAAAAGAAACAAAAAATAAAAATCCTTTGTGTTTTCAGGAGAGAAGTCAATGAAGGGTTGCTTGTGCTTGTGTTCAGGTGAAAACAGATGGCTTCCCCCTCACTGAGAGTCAAACCAGTAAAAAAAGCAGCAGTGTTGCATCATCATTACAGACGTCGATGCCAAGATTTTAATGAAATGCATATGAAGACAGGATTCAGAGGTGTTCAGGTGCCACACAGGGTCTCCAAACTGGGTCGGGAAGCAATTAGGGAAATAATCCTTTACTCTACTTCTAACCATCTTTGTTGTGCACTTCTTTTGTAAAAAAAAAAATAAGAAAAAAAACAAGATGTAATGTATGTTTCAACATAAAAGCGACCTATTTGCACATTTTTATACTTCCGCTTGGGTTCTAAAAAGAAACCAAGCGCTTAAAAAAAAAAAAAAAAACACCTAGTTGTTTTTCTTTGGCAATAACTAAATGGTTTTTTTCCATGTCTAGAAAATTAGCCATTTCCAGAACTCCCAATTGTTATCTCCCAACCCTGTTACCTAGCAACCAAGTAGCTCCGTCTTTTCAGCTAGTTTTACCACTGTATGAGCTGTACAATGGCTGAAGAGTTTTGTTGTTGACGTACTATCCAGAAAGTACTTGCTGCATTCTTGTTGTTTGGGAGGCTCTCTTTTCAAAGATGTACGGTTGCATAATTGCGGCTCTG
This sequence comes from Girardinus metallicus, assembly GCA_903067095.1. Lineage (NCBI taxonomy): Eukaryota > Metazoa > Chordata > Actinopteri > Cyprinodontiformes > Poeciliidae > Girardinus > Girardinus metallicus. The sequence continues at coordinate 43,680 of CAEGAE010058599.1, forward strand.
TTTGCAGCCATTTTCATGTACGAGTGGGGGGCGTGGCCAGTAGCAGCTTATTTGCTTTTAAAGTAACAAGAGACAATCTAAAAAATAACCAGTATAGGTTGTAAGTTCACTGCTTTTTTGTCTTGAGTGAAGTGAAGTATAGGGTGTCTTGAGTGAAGTAAAAGGTGGAATGAATGAAAATTAGTCTGCCAGTATTCAAATAAGTTGAGGTCAGGAGAATCTCTCACTGATTGAATGATTTATAAGTGTATGAGATGGGCACATAACCAATCTGTGGGAGCACGAATTCTGGCTTGTTTGAATTGGATCTTACTGGGAAAATGTTTTAAAATTATCTAAAGCAACCTGCAAGACAAGCACACATTTCACAATCTACAACAAAAAGTTAAATAGTTTGAAAATCGAAATTCACAAGTGGATTATGCACCCACCAGACAATATCTTTACTGCATTGTAAAGGTTCAATTTAGGTTGGGGGTTTGCCCTTTCATCTACACCTCTGTTCACTAGTTCTTTCTCTTTTTATTACCAAAACTCTGGAATGATAAAATACACTGCTTCTTGTGAGTCACAAGATCCAAAACCTTGAAAAGGACAAAGTTTAAAAGCATTCATAAAGCTAAAGCTAAAGGTTCCACTGTTGTGTCATTGCAATCAGTAGAAGTTGGCAAACAGGTTCTTTAATTATAACATCAAAAATCTTGCAACTTGAAGTATATTCTCCAGTTTCAGCTCACTGAACTTTGGCAGCACTGCATAAATCCAGAGTGTAAATGGTTGTGTGTCAGGATTAGCACGTCGCAGGGTCCTGTTGGCGGCTTGGTGTGTTCGGGGAAATGTCAGAACATTAAGGGCCTCTCGGCAAAGTCCTCAGCACGTCTGCAGGTATGCCATCGCTGTCCATGTGCAGGTACGTGTGACTCAGAACGGCGATGAATCAAACTACCCCGAGGAGGATGTGTGACAATATGCTCAGTGATGAAAGCCAGAGAGTGAATGGTTCTGTGAGGGGAAGCAGACCAGCAACTAAATATATTGCATGATTACACTGAGGTGAAGGAGACCGTTACAGTTAGAACTCTACTTCGGTTTTCTTGTCCAACAAACTTACCGCTAAAATATCACAGAACATTCCAACCAGATCCAGTGGTACAATATTTCATAAATCAATATCTATATGAATAGTATCAACAGAAAGGGTAGGAAAAGGGCTTTTTAAGTGTATAAATCAATAATAAAGTACAAATACAAGAAAAAGTATATAGTATTGTATGTATTTGCACTCATCAGAAACTAGATATGATTGCAGAGCAGAGGTATGCAAAACATATTCATTACATTTTAAAGATTTTAAGAGTTTTTTAGGGGCTTCTTGTCACTTTACATCCAAATAAGCTGCTGCTGACCATGTCTCTCAATTCAATGTTTACACTCACATGCACAATTATACAACCGCCCATCTTGAAAAGCAGAAGTAGTGCCTCCTGCACAACTAACCAGAATGCAGCAAGTGGTTTCTGCATGGTAAGTCACCACCAAACACTTATCATTTCCAGCTACCATTGTACAGCGCTTTCAGCGGTAAAACCAGCTCACCAAATGTGCTGGAGCTCTGCTGTGGTTGCTGGGTAACGGTCTGAGGTTCACTGGAGTTGCTACATGAGGAGCAGTGCCTGCTGATTTGCAACGTTAAATTCCGAAGGTTTTAGAAATGGCTCATTTTCCAGACCCAAAGACCATTAACTTGTTGCCAAAAAATAGCAGAGTTTTTTTTTTTAAGCACTTGGGATGGCTTTAATTGCAATAAACCCAAATGGAAGTATAAAAACCTCCAATATGTGAATTTTGCATCTCGCTTAGCTCGGTAATCCTCACTTCACAGCAATGGTCGTTTACAGTACAGGCAATTTCTGGTATGTTTCATAGCATCGAACTGGTTCATTACATACATCACAGCCAAACATTAGTGATTGTGTAAAATGTTCAACAGAGTCCCCACCTCCAGCAAGTGATCGTTTCTCAATAGCCGAAAGCCCAGACTGTCCAGATGAAGCAAAGCATAGAACAATGGGCTGGTTTTTACCTGGTTAAGATTACACCAAAGTCTTGCCAGTAGCCGAAGCTACATCATATTATATGGGTAAACACCACCATTCTGTGTTCTAAAACCTTCCTCCATCTTGTGAGTTCTACATATTCAGACAGGAATCCTAGGATTAAACTAGTGCAAATAAAATTACCATTTGTATCAACTACGTTTTGTCAATCATAGTCATAAAAACATCAACACTGTAGTGTGTCATCTGTTGGAGACGATTCAATGAAGTTAGAACCATTTAAGTCAAACTGTTAGCAGTGAAGGTAAATCCCCTGTAAAGTCATCCATGCATGTGGTTCAGTTTTAGATCTCCCAACAGTCTGTATGATTATAGAGCCAAAACATAAATGTCCTCTCGCAGACTGGAACCAGAATTTTATTTCTAAAAGGCAAAGCTGATGTCATCCAACAAAGATGCCAATTTCATCCAGTTCATAACTTGAGAATATAGCGGTCCTATTGGACTCACAAATCTTCTTGGTTTTTTGAACCGTTAGAAACTCAATTTTTGCTGTTATTGTAGATTTCTGAAAAATGCATTTTAGTTGCAGTTCGCTTGTATAATTTATTTCTTTCAAATGCATAAATAAATATGAGTTCTCCCCTTTAGACAAGCAGTGAGGTTTACTCTGGGAATGGATGAAATCACGCCAGGAAGCCTAAAATATTTCATTACACATAAATGTTGGCAATAGATTGGGTGTTATTTTTATCTCAGTATGAGGTAAAATCTTGACCATATCATCTTGAGGATGAAAATGTAATTTATTAATTATGTGCTTATTATATTAAACATCTATTTAAAAAATACATTTTAAAACCAATTAATCCTATAGACAGGAAATGCATCATTAAAGGTTCAGTGTATACGAGCCTCTGACATTCAACTCATTTCAGTCGACCACTGCTTTCTATTAATCTATACTTAGTCTTTCCACAATACTTCCTGTACAGTGCCTTCCAAAAATATGTATAGTGCTATGTATTTTATTGGATTTTAAGTAAATGACCAACACAAAGTAGTGCATAACTGTGATTCAGAGGGAACATGATTCATCTATGTCCATTTATCCCAGCAGGATCATCTGGAGTTGGTGCTGGTCTCCAGCAGCCATTGAATGAGAGCCTAGGCTGGTCTCCAGTCCATTACATGGAAACATGGAGACACACAACCATTAACACACCAATAAAAAAAAAAATCCCAGATTTTTTTCACAGCCTTAATATCAGTGGAAAAAGTACTAGTTCCATTGGCATATTCATTCACTTATAACAAGTGAGATAAACTGCCAGTAGAGGTAGTTTTTTTGTTATAAATATTAAGGAATAAATCACTTAAAACAAGCTTCTATATCTTTTAAAAGTTATTTGTAAGTTAATTGTGTTTTATTTCAAGTCTACTAAGATGTTTGCACTAGAAACTACACAAAAAACACTTGGTAAGATTTTGTGTTTTTGCATTGTATTCAACTTGTCCCTTCCGAACAAGATCATCAAAACAGCACGGTGTTGCTAAAAAAAACACATTTTACAGTGTTTTTAAGTGGTAAATGGGGATTAAGTGGTAAGGTTGAAGACAAGATTGTTCATATTTAATCTTATCCAAGCAGGATTTTTTTCACATGTTTGCCTTTCTGCTCATTGCTTGTAGTAAAGTGAAGATGGTTCCCACCTGAGCTACAAATCTCTGCTGCTCCTCAAGAGTTACTACCATGGTCAGTTCTCTGATTAATAATCTGCTTGGCTACAGTCTATCTTAAAATGAGCTGTTTCAAAAACCTTCGGTATGTAAATTCACAAATCAGCAGGCACTGCCCGTCACCTAGCAACCCCAACCAAGCCACACCCTGTTACCTAGCAACCCAGGGATAGCTCCAGGGTATTTTTTTTTTTTCTCAAATGCCTTTTTTTTTTACATGAGAGTCAGGGGGCGTGGCCAGCAACAGCTTATTTGGATTTAAAGTGACAGAGACCCCAAAACGACTCAGTCTGAAAGGAGCTAAAATAAACAGAACTTACCAGACTAAAATCTCATTATCTAAGAATAATTTTGTGCAAACTCTGTAATGAACATGTTTTGTACAGCACATAGACCTGTCCTGTTAAAGGTAGCATAAAAAGTCCCTTTCAAGGATAATTCAAATTCAGTTGATGGCTTGAGCAGGGCTCTGTTAGATGTTTAAAGATTGGAATATTGTTTTACAACCGTAGTGGTGTCAGGGAACGAGGTGCTTTAGGGATATTTTTGTATGCCGTCTCCAGGCAAAATATCCTCTACTCAGGATATTCTGTTTCCTGGTTTAAGTCCCTCGACCATAAATCTAAGCGAAACTGTGATTGAGGTTGGACAGTAAACAATCGTATTTTGATTGGTAGGCAGTGTCACCGCTCCAGAATGTGCTAGGTGAAAATATTTTACGTGGGAGACTGAAAAAATATATATTTTTTATCATCTCATTTGATGATTGATTTCTGACATAAAAGGTGGGATTATCTACTGGCTTACTGACTAGCGATGAGAGTGATTTTTACGGGTTCAACTGGGAACTTGAAAGTCAAACATCTCAAAAACTGACTCCACTACAAAATTTGATTCACTTAACCTCTGAAAACAAATACTTTCTTCGTGCCTGATGTTCTTTTACAAAGATTTTATGAGAGGTTCTGCACTCACGGGTTTAAATCACACATATCTGCAGCTAGGCCGAACCTTGACAACATACAGCAGTTTAAGTGTTGAAAGGTATTATACAAAGTCCTGCAGCAGTGAAGGGGGATTGAATGGATAAGAGAACAGGACAAAACATGTGCTGGCTCGCACATATGAGGTCCAGAGTGTGCAGAACCTCCTCCAGCACCGAGCTGACACAGACAGAACTCTCCGGTCAGGAGCTTGCAGAGAGCAATAAATTGAACACAAACGGAACCAACTCAAAGGGGAAACTATTCATCCCAGCTCTATAACTCTTCCTGTTCCTTCCCCCCTATTATATTTTATGTCTGAGCTTTTTTTTTGCACTGATTGCAATACCAGGCACTACAGAGTCCTTGGAAGAACAAAGCGTCATAGCTGGAAGCAGACTTGTCTCTGAAGACGTAGAGTTCAGGGGTACTGACAGAACCGAAAGCACACAGATTAATACCAACAAATTGTTTCAGTGTCATCTTGTAGGCATGATTGTTGAGTCCACATTTTGAATAAGTTTGTGCTTGGGTTAGTAAGTTCCTCCTACTAGATCTTTCCAGCATGCATCGTGGGAACAGAAAGCTCGGCTGGAAAAGTAATTACTATCGATTTGCAGGAGCATTCACTGAGCAAGCAGCAGTTTGAGCTGCAGCAGCGTTTCACCAGCATGCGTGTTTGAGCTGCAGCAGCATTTCACCAGCATGCGTGCTCTCCCAGAGGGGCACAGGCAGTTAACAGTTGAACTGAATGCAGTTTTAAGATGCAGTTGTGCTTGAATCATCAGAGGAAAATATGACTTCAACAAAACGCTCCAACCTTTTTGGATACATTTTTGCAGCAGTCTTCGAATGAGGAAACTGCTGATATACCCCTGGGGTAGTAACATAGTGATTTAAAGGAGAAACAAACCATTTTCTGATTTTCTTTTTTAGTTTTAGAGCACACGGTCCTGTCTCAGCAGAGTTTGGAGAGTTGACACTAGTATGTTTTTAATCTTAGAATATTAAAACTGGCTATGCAAAAAGCTTTGCCTGTTTAATTATACTGTTACTTTATCAACACACATGAAAATATCCCAGTACATCGTGTCAACATTACAAATGAAAAATGCACTTTTAAGAATTAGTCAAAAAATTTTATTAATTATTTAGTTATAGAAAAGTTGTTAGGTGAACTTTGCCTTTAAGTTTTAACACATCAATAAGTTCACGAGTTTCTGAAATGCAAAGTAAAAGTTTGATAAGTTTTGGTTCTAGGTTGTTTTCTTTTTCGACCATATAAAAATTTATTTATTTCATAAAACTGAAACCTAAATACTTTTTTGCGTCACAAGAGTCACATGATCAACAACAACAAGATGTTGCCACTAGTGCAAATCACAAAGAGGAAGCTGACAGGAAGTAACTCGGATAATGGTGCAGCATGTTTCTTTAATGACCTATCACGTGAACAAAGTTATTCGCGTGGAATTTTAATTGCGTTTCTTATTTAATGGAAACACCAAAATTGCAAAATAGTGTTTTTTTGACTTTTTAAATATTGACAAAGTTTTGCGCACATATGTGGAAACGCAGCTACTGTTCCTGATCTTGTCCCTGAACTTTCATCTCCCTCCTGACTATCACCTCTGCTGACCATTGAGCCTTTCTCATTGTGGGCAGCTCAACACTATCTTGCATCACCCTCTCTTAATCTGTGTTGATAATAAATTTGCTTCACAGTGAACAGTACCACTGGAGGTACAACATCTTCAACTTTGTCACAGATCTCAAGCTTTTCAAAAGTGATTTTGGATTAAGAAAAGCAGGCATTAAGCTTCAGGAGTAGTCTTAGCATGCATTCAGTCCTGTTTAATATGCTTTAACTGAACTCAAGTTTGTTTGCCAACAAAGTCCAGTTCGTTTGGGGAGGTGTGAATGCATAGTCAAAATCTGATGAAGACCAAAAAAAGCTAACTCTGGTTCAAACCTATCGCAGTTCGGTTACAGTGAACTCCGGTGCGGTTGCATGTGAATGCCAACGGACAGTAGAAGCTCCAAAAGCAGCAAGAGGACTACAGAGCATGGGATTCTGGGTAAACACAACCAAAACAAACACACAAGTCTAGCGCTAGCAGTGTAAGTAGCTAGCAGTCTTTCGCAAAAGTCAAGAGACATCCTACTGTAACAGCCTGATTACTCACTAATATTATGCACACATTACACTCACCGAATGCATCCTCCCACAGGACGACAGCAAACCCAGTTGTTTCCGGTTGTGACGCCGCTTTGAAAGTTTTGAAACGAAGCGCGGCAGTGGAGAGAGAGAGACATCTGACAGCTTGTCCGGAATCACCTGAAAGCTCGTCTAGCTCACAACAGGAACCTTCCCTTCGGATCAAGAGTCTTCCAAAACGCCGGTGCCGTAAGTGGAAAAAAAGCTTATTTCTGCGGTTGCTGCTACAAATTGCTGAATTTTGTGTGCCGCCGAGCACGGTGTTTGTTGCGCCACTTTTCAGTGTTTGAAACTTAGTCGTGGATTGTCCGGAAAACGCGGAATGGATTATTGTATTTGCTGTATTGGACTGGCAAAGAAAAAAACCTGGAATGGAATATTGTATTTGGAACTGAAGTGAACTGAACTGAATAAAGCTTGAGCCACTACCTCCCTCTTTAAGTTAAAAAAAAATTATTATTGTATAAAATATTTTTGTGTGTGTGTAAATACATTTTAAACTTGGCTGTTTGGGGGTGCAAACTGTGGTTGTTGGGTTTGTTTCATTTAATGTTGAGGGTGATAGGCGCTTTGTTTTACATCCTTTGTGCGAGTTTTGTGTTCAAGGGTAAACAAACATAACTAAGCCTCTTATATGACACCAGAGGGAAACCTTGATTGCACCTAACTATCACACTCAAATCACCAAAATCTGACACTACGCTATTTTTGTTTAAATTTTGTGAAGAAAGAAGTCTTCTTCATAGGTTTTTGTGTTGTTTCCTTCAGTGCAGCGCCACCACGGCAAGGAGGGGAACAGGTTTTTCAAAGGATTTGAATGAGAACCACAGCAGCTGAAAATGTAGCAAATGTTGCAATTTTGGTCCCAATCGAACAGGTGTGAAAACACCCTTAAATTCAACCTTGTTGGAAATATATGAACTATAACTTAATCTCAAGACTGTGACAAAATAAACACTTTTTTATATATAATACAGTAATAAAGTGTCCATCCGGAATTATATCAGAAGTTCCCTGATGTGTATCAAATTATGTCCCAGCCTGACCATTCCTTCAGTGAGATTACCTTGTTGCTTAACTGTTCTGTTTGACGATAGACTTAAAGACGGGAACTTCAGTTCCAGAAACAGTTATCATGTGTAGGGATTTTCAAAAGTAAGATTTTGATGAACTGCAGCCATAATTGAGCTTTTAGCCTGAACACATCCGCTTTATAAAATGTTTCCAGTGCCAAAGAAACTGTTGGGTTTTACCAGAACTTCTGTGGTGACTTGTGTCGGTTTGGGACTCTGGAGATTAGACTTTCAAAGTGTTGCGGGTCAGGATAATCGAGGTCATGGCCTTTGCTGAGGTCTGCTTTAAGACTGTGGCCTTCCATTTATGGGCTCAGCCATCTTTATTTCTCTTTGGAGTTAATGTTCTGTGTGTAATTCATTAAACCTCTGCATTCCTCCGCAGCCCTCACTGTCGTCTTCTTTTAAACAGAGTTCATGGACGCTATCGGTATGCCAGGCTATGAATGAATCATGGAAATTGGTGTAATTAACTCCTAGCCAGATTCTCTTCATGTTTACAACTTTTAAGGCCATGTTTTTCCTCACTGAATCAATCCAGTGGAAAGAGAGAGGAAGCGGCAATATGGCTTCCATCAAGTCAGAGAATAAATTATTCCTAATTACTTACAGAGAGCAGTAATGGTTCAGGGTAATCATAAGGAGTGAGAGCAAGATGAATGTACATCTCAATCACAATGCAGGCAGATTTTAAAGATGACCTAGTATTCTTTGTTAACCAGGATAGGGTTATGGATTATAAAAAACATCTTCATTACATTTATTGCACAAAATGATTCATAGATAATGAGATAAGGAGTTCTGCATATTTTCAGCTTGTTTCAGAATGAGAAAGCAGCTCTGTTAAATTAGCTTAATAGAAAAATGTCAATTAAAAAAAAAACTCAAGTTTTTCAATAAAAAGGTTTTGGTTTTCTTTGGCCATATCAGAATTGGTGTACTTTGCCAAACTGCAAAGGAAACACTTTATTTTGCCTCTTGTCACTTTAGATCCAAATAAGCTTCTGTTGGCCATGCCACTCAACTCAACGTTTACACTCACAGATGAAAATGAATTTAAATTATACAACCATCTTTGAACATTACACAAACATCTTTTCTGCATGGTGTCAACAACAGAACTCTTGTCTTTTCGAGCAGCCATTTGGGTTTCCAGCAGTTTGGTTAGCTGGAGAGCCAGCTCCACTTGGGTTGCTAGGTGATAGGCTGGGCTTTACTGGTGTTGCTAGGAAACAGGCTGAGCCTCCCTGGGGTCGCTAGGTGACGGGCAGTTCCTGCTGATTTGTGACATTACATTCTGGAGGTTTTGAAACTGGTCATTTTCCAGACATCAAAAAATATTAACTTATTGCCAAAAAATCATGTGGGTGGTCTTGTTTTTTTATTTGTTTTTTAGAAGCAGTAGAAAGCCAAATGCAAATAGCAGATGACATCTTTTCCAAAATCGTAATTACAGTGAATGTGGAAGTCCCTCATCTGACCTGAAGTTGGATGAGAGATCCTGTGCTCTTCCACTCTTCCTCCAGATGTTTGTGGGACCTTAATTTTCAAATGAAATGCAAAATTTGCATTTATCTGAAAGGAGGAAGCAGACCACTGGGGAACAGCGATAAGTCATTAGAAAATATACTGCGACATCATCCTCACACCACTTCCTTTTGTCTTCTTCGTCTTTATCCATCAGTGGCAACATCCAGTTGTTGATCACAATTTGAGTGATGTGAAAAAAGTGTTTCCTTTGCATTTTTGCAAACGACAACAATTTTCATTTAGCCGAAAAAGTACCTCATCTTAAACTTTTCATCTAAAAACAAGACTTTTCGTAATTTGCATGTTTCCATTAAGCAAATTTACTTTTGGAATTTCAATTTGTGCAATTAAATGGTCAAGGAAAAAATAGCTGCTGTTTCTGCTTGTTAAACTTTTTCTATCACATTTTTCCTTCCACTTAACTTTCTTTTAAAAGGATGGAAACAGCACTCGGTGAATACCGTTCTTTTTAGCAGGGGCCTTTTGTGACTTGGGTACTTTTTGTCTAAATACAACATCTTTGTTTTTTTATCTTTTGCAATCTTCAACTGCGTTGTTACTCCATTATCATCAAAATCAACAGAAATAAGCTGCCAAATGTTGTTGTGCGGGTCCAAACTCCGGCAATGATAGGAAACTTTTACTTCTACAGAATGCAAAATAAATCCCTGAAATACTCTTTTAAAGTTGTCTATTTGGAGCAAAAGTAATGAAAAATTGTTTCTAAAAAATCTAAACTATTTATGAATAGAGTGCCATAAGTGCAATAGCAAAAACAATTCTAGCAAAGTCCACAATGCTCAAACTAAATTCACACAAAATAAACATTTGAACAACACAGCAAAATGTTTACAGAAAAGGATTTTTAAAAACAGAAATGATTTTTCAGAAAACAAAATCTCAACCACATCAATCATACATAAGCTACCACAAAAACAGCAGCAAATCAACATCACCAGCCCAGAAATGTGATTTCTGTGGTTTTTCTGTGTTTTTGGACATCAAATTCAGTAAACTCTGTTTGACTTCTGCTTCTTCTGCTGCAGGCCTCAACAAACAAACACAGAGAAATCTAAAGTTTTAACCGCAGTCGGGCGTTGATTAGAAAATGAACTCTGAATAACAGTGAAAATGTCCAGTAAAAACACAAAGCTTTCCCTTTCCTGGACAGCAGTTTGTGAAAATTTAGATCCGTGCTTACATTGAACAATTAGAGAGCATTTCTGCCAGAGAGAGAATTTCACGGTCTGATCCAAGTCACTGATTATTCCACAGTCAGTGTCTGAGAGTCTGTTGTTTTTATAAAGAGTAATATTCCCCAAAGCTTGATGTTTGTATGACATTTTTTTGAAAGAGGCATAATTCAGCAATATTACATTTATCAGCTTGACGAAGCGGCAGCGGCTTGGTCATTTATCCATCCAGCGGTGGAACAAACCAAAAAACATGATATATGTTTGAATGGAGACCAAATGGAGCCACATTCCACAAGATGAGATCTATTATTTCAGCTATGTGTTGATGTGCTCAGATAATTGGACATGGAATACTGTGTTTTCCATCCAAACGGTAACCTGAGCCGTATTCCTGACAGACGAGGGCCTCCAATAGCAGGCTGGACTGTCTCACTCCGCTGCTGCGTGGCACTGGAGGTGTCGGCGCGTAATTGAATTTTCATTGCCTACTTGCCGTGTAATGGCAAGGCATCCTTTCTGGACTCGAAACTTGCCAATTCTGCAGAAAGTGGAGTTCTGGCCGCGACGGTTGGTGCCGCTCCAGGTTTCATGTTTGTGTTTGGTCCCGGTGAGTTGAGCTGTACCTGCAGCAGGGCGGCCATGTCGAAACAAATCACAGAATTTGTTTTTCCACTTCTGTGAATATATACCTGCACATTTTTTGCCTTTTCTGACCTGTTACAACATCAGAATAAAGCATAATTCAATATAATTTGAAATTTTACATGGGTTTATGAGAAAGCTTTATTCACCAGAAGGAAAAACCTGAGAACCTCACACTGAAATGGTCCATCCATCCATTTTCTATACACCCTTGTCCCTAGTGGGGTCTGTAGGGGTGCTGGTGCCTATCTCCAGCTAAGAGGTGAGGTACTGAAATGATCCAACTAACATTATTTATTTTACTTTTATTGTATTATGTTCTAACACATTATGTATATCAAAGTTCTCTGATAATCTTTAAGTTATCTGAATGTGATCTTAAACCAGAAATTTAAATGCAATTTCCAAAAAAAGACGCATCACAATCAGATAGCACATCAGACTAAACCCTTGCTAAATGCAAGAATAATGAGAAAACAGATTCATTTTTTTAAATTTGAAGTTTACATGCCCTAACATTGTTACGCCTTTAAAAAATGTTGAGAAACTTAAGTTTTATTATGACTTTATAAGCTTCTGATTGGTTATTTCACAAGAAAACTATTATTTTAACTTATAATATGGGAAAATGTTTTCTTCCACTGCCATCTTTGCATCTTTGACCTGTTTGACAATTTGTCTAAAGAAATTGACAGAGGAGGAGTCAGCTGACTGACATATGCTTTCTTACATAAAACAAATGTGCAAATATGTCAAGGCAGCTTGTAAGGTTCCCAAAACATTTAAACCTAGTGTTGAGTTTAAAAAGCAATCCTAGGATGGACATTTTTGTGCATATTTTACTTTGATGAGTATTTAAAAATATTTGAAATCTCATTGTTTTGCCATTTAGTAGATAGAAATAACAAACAATAAGTAATCCTCAAATGTATTTTATTGGATTTTATCTAATAGTCATCATTTTCTTCATTATTTTGTGCTACTTTGTGCTGCTCTACCACATAAAATCCTAATAAAATATGATAAAATTTGTTAGTTCAGCGGGAATGAATCGTTTTTTAATCAAACTAAATCTCCCATTGCGGAACTAGAAATGAAGTAAATAGATGTGGCATATATTATAGAGCTAAAAGATCCTCATCTTAAATTTTAACACTTTTTTTTTTTGCAAAAGAAGCAGCATCATGAATGCCGTTGTGTACTGTAGCAGATTGACAACCTGAACTTTATATATTTTAGAAAACCATACAGAAGACTAGCGATTATTTAAAGGTTTTGAGTACTAAAGGAAAACGTTTAAGTTTTAAGAGTTTACTTTATGTCAGCAAGAACTGGAAATCAGGTGGGAAAATATCTGAGTGCAGAACTTGGGCCTGCATGAGTCTTTTACAAATTAATTTCACATTCAGAGGCTCAGCCAATACAAACTATCACAATATGCTGTAGGTGCCGGGATGTATGATGAGCTCATTTTTAAGCTTGATCCCCAGAAACGGGATAATTGCTGCGATCAACGTGACAGTTGAGGGACTGCAGTGGAGACGAGGCCCTTTGAATTACTCAATCATGGCTGAGATGTCCTGGCTGTGGACCCGGCTGCAAATAAATGCCAGATCACACCCTGCTGGATCTGGCTCTATGTGTGATTAGCTCTGGCGTTTAAATAAAGGCATTTTGGCTCTCAGAGGAGTCTGAAAACACATTTTTCTGAGGAGTGCATGTCTGTATGCCACACATGTGGATCTGAGATATGCAACATTCATGACCTGATCTGTATTACTGAGTTTAGAATATCATAAAACTGTTATAATTTCTCTCCCCACTTCTTAGTTGGCAGATAAAACGAGCTGCAAAAACAAAATGGTCCAAAGGGGGCTTCATGTGACAGAACGTCTACTCATATCTCCAAACGGTAATGGGTTTAGCGAAAACATTTATAATCTAATTATGGATATCTTTAAAAGATTTTACTTGGACTTCAGAGAATATTTCAGTGGGATGTTAATGGTTTTCTTCAGCTTTCTTTGATATTTATGGACAGAATGTTTTAGGTTTGATGCCTCACACAAAACAAGTCAGAATGCTGTTTAGAAAAAACAAAGGTTAAGTGTTAATCAAATATAAAGTTGGTTTATTATTTGGAGGTATCTAGTTACATCAGCAGGAACAAAAGTCTCCAAAAGTTTGAAAAAAAGTCTTATTTTTTTGCATGTTTGTCAAACTTAAGTGTTTCAAAATATCAAACCGATTTGAATATTACTCAGAGACAACACAAGTAAATACAAAATGTAGCTTTTACATGATGTTTATTATAAACCACAGCTAAACTGTGGTTTATTACTGTTCACAGTGCTGCAAAAACACAAAGTATTTTTGACCTAGTTCCTAATGCAAATCTTAGTACACTTAAAATAAGACAAAACTAACTTACAAGTAACATTTCAGCAATAAATAGAAGCTTGTTTTAAGTCAATAATTCCTTAATATTGATTTTTTAAAAAGTGCTAGTTACAAGTGAAATGATATGCCAAAAAAGGCATTTTCCCATATTATCCATTAAAATTTCTTGTTCCACTGCCAGATAATTTCACTTATAAGTGATACTTTTTCATCAATATGAAATAATTTAAGGAAAAGTGCAAAAATGGATCACAAACATGTTACCCAACATATACAGCTCTGGAAAAAAATTGAGGCCACTTTAAATTATCAGTTTCTCTGATTTTACTTTTTATAGATAAATGTTTGAGTAAAATGGACATTGTCCTTTTATTCTGTGAATTACTGGCAATATGTCTCTGAAATTCCAACCAAAAATTAGTATTTATTTTTCAGAAAATGAGAAATGGTCAAAATAACAAACAATATGCAAAGAGAACCAGTTCATATTCATTTGGAAACAACAACACTAATGTTTTAACTGAAGAAGAGTTCAGAAATCAACATTTGGTAGAAAAACTATGAGGTTTGCAATGGGGTTCAGTGCAGCGGTCTCTTATGTTATCCAAAGCTGTATTTGCTATTAATTTGTGCCTATAAGCATCTTGCCAGTCATTCAAAGCAAAAATAGTTGTTTACTTTCAGTCCCACTTATTGCACTACCTACGAGAAACATTAACTAAAATTATGTGTTACTATTGTTATGTTTATGAGTGCCTGGCACAGTATGGAGGACACTGACACAACGCAGAAAATAACAGGTTTCCTCTGGCTTTAAATAAACGGCAGCCTCTTAAAACCTTTAGCGAGGCCTTTTCCAACAGAAGCCAGCTTTAATTTTGACCAAATTTATTTTTTCAGGTTCCCTGCATGTGAAGATGTTACACAGTATTCATTATTCCTGAATGTGACTGTGAATTTGCCCCCTAAATGCTTCCCAAACTATCCAAATATTTGTCCAGCGTGTTAGTAATCCTTTCATTTCCCAGATGACCATATGGTGTAATGAGCCTCTCCGTGTAGACTGATTACGTATCTCTGGCTACTTTAAATGTGGTGCAAATGTTTGGCAATACATCAGTTCAAACTGTGAGAAATAATTAGCAAACGTTGGGATTCAAAGGCAGCAAAGGACACCATTATAGACTCACTGATGGCGTTGTCAATGTTATTGTGTCCATGTGTGAATGAGGTCATGAGGTAATACTTTACAGCATACTTCATGTTTTTTGTTATGCATATGCCCTTTTCACAGTGATGCTCCTTAAAATCCAGTGCAACAAATGGCAACATGAACACAGCTGTTTATGATGAGGACAGAAGCCTGACCAGCAAATATGTTTATGAGTGCCTGGCACAGTATGGAGGACACTGACACAACATATGACCCCACAAAGGTCATATGTGGGGGGAAAAAAAGTCTAAACTAAAGTTGGAATGACCTAGTCAAAGTCCAGACCTACGTAGAACTAGAAAGTGTAGCCAGAATTAATCTGAAATCTCACAAGGTGTGCAAAGCTACTATTTACCAATCAGATATCTTCAGTAATCAATTGGTTTCTTTGGCTTTTAGTCAGAGTAAAGGTTGCTGAATATATTTCACAGTTTTTACAGAACAATTAAAAAAAATTATCAACCTTTTTTGCTTCCATTTCAGTTCCACTTCTCTGTTGATTCATAAATTCCAATGAAAACACAGTGATGTTAAAATATTAACATCACTGAGTTTTAATACGTTGCAAAGCCAATAGTTGAAAAAACTGACACTCTGCTAAAGCTCATTTATTTACAATTTTACTTCCCATCCCACATAAACATCACTTCCTTTCTGAAAGTACAAAAGCCTAAAAGGTGGGCAGAGTTACTCAAAATTAAATTCTGATTAATAAGCAAACTTAAACAGAATTATAAATATATTTCAAACTCATCAGATTTAAGCTATATTTTACTACAATTTAAGCTTGCATGTCTCGTGTATACTTTTGCAAGAGACAGAACATGTCCGTAAAAAAATGATAACATATCTCCAGCTGCATCTCATCTGCAGAACCCCTCCTTGTTGCGGTTTCTTTCTTTATTTTACAGAGAGAGATGAATATTGTGTCTGTTGGGGTTTAGCGGCACCTTAGTCACGGAGCAAACACAAGCAGGAAGGCATCCTGCGGCCTGAAAGCTCCGAATCTTTCCAGTTCTCTAGAGTTTACTGTACACACATTTTGTCTCAGTTTACATTTCACGGATGCATGTTCAGCGTTTGGCTGCAGTTCTTCCGTAATGTAAGCGGGGAGAACATCTTTGCCTCACTAAAAGCCTCTTCAACTTGTCAGCAGATTAATTGGCTGTTTCTGAAAATGAAACAAAAGACCAGAGTTTGAGCTTAAAATATTAATTTTTTTTTTTTATAGTACTGCAATTTAGTTTTTGCTTGTTTGCAGTTTAACCGCATAAATATCAATACTAACAAGACCAACAACCAACTTCTGTTCTTTGTAACACTTTGTGTACAGCGGATTTCATGGTCGACTCAGTGACTGAAAGTTGGAGGACATATAACTCCAAAACAAGCCAAATCATCAATCAATCAATCAATCTATCAATAAATCAAAATTATTTGTACACCACATTTCAGCAACAAGCCAGTTCAAAGTCATCATACATCATAAAAGCACCATTCAATCAACAAAACAAGTAAATATTACAATTTGATGAGTGCCATGTTTCATTTATTATGACTAAATGTGTAAATTTATTATTTATTAATCATGATTTCTTCACTCTTGCTTTACTATGCATTAGGATTTTTCTACTTATGTCCAATACAGCCTAACATGGAGCTGTTGGGTGTTTTTGTGATTTCTGTATGAATTCAAACATCAGCTTGTAAAAAGATTGGTGACTTGGGTGTTTTCCGCTTGTGAATAATCTTTAGAATAATAGACTTTAATTACTTTCTCTGAGTCATTGCTGATTTCTGTCCAGCTTGGGTTTTGCTACCAATCTGCCAAAAAAAAAAAGATGTTTTGGTTTGTGGTTACACTGAAAATGATCAATTAATGTACAAAATTTTCTCTGCAGCTACATTTGTTCTTGTTATGAGAGCTTTTCTGTTTTGGATTCATGCTTGTTTAATAAATAATGACATTGTGGTTTTTTGAACGTTCAAGGTTAAATTGAATCCTTGTTGAAGGCCAAATCATTTTTATTGTGTCCTTATATGTAGAACCTTAGAAATAATAGATGGTGCATTTTCTTTTAGCCTTGGCTGGAAGTATTTTTTAAGTAAGCCTACTGCACTAAAGAGTGAAGGAGAGCAGAGAAGATTAATCGAAGCAAATCTTCGTAGTTACAGGATATACAACGCTGGAAACATTTCCTAAAAGTTTGATTAAAAAAACAGATTTTGACTTTCAGAATGGAGGCATGTGTATTCGAGATCCACCCTCGCTCGGCTCATCACGTCTTCCTCATATGGGACAGATTGAGTTGTGACCACAACGCTGCGCTCCAGTCCTGAATCAAGGCTGCAGGAATGGGTCTCCTTTCACGCTCTCCTGAGGCCACACAGCAAGCAGGACAGGCGCTGACTCAGCAGCGGATTCCCTCTCCGCAGCGCTCGGGTCGGATGTAAATCTCCCCGAGGTTGGAGGTCAAGTGTTTTCATCATCTGTGTGGCTATTATTTTACGCGTCATTATCAGCTGCTTAATATCTCCGCTCCGACAGGAAACGGGGCGTAGATGCAAGTGAGGGAGAGAGACGTGGCTGTAGCATGGCTGGGTGCCCTGCAGCTGTAGTTTGACTCTTTTTTTCACCCTCGGAGGACTTTATGCAATCTAGTTCACATCCATCCTGTTAGTCCTAAACCAGAGAAAGCAGCTGCGATTCATCCTCATAACCGCTGTTGGCAAGAACAGCATCGTCGGGCCCAAAAGCACTGCCTCCATGTTCTATTACAGCAGCTGTTATTGATGCTCTTACTGTCGGTTTAATAGATCCTGGACTTCAATTCCCACCAAAATCACCACTTTTCTTTTTTTTTTTTTTTGCATCCTAAAAGAAGAGACAGAAAATATCCTCGGTATAATTCAGTCCAAGTGTTGCATATCACAGCTGATAAAAAGCTGCAAAGTCAGGACGCCACCAGTTTTTGAATCTGTCTTTATTTATTTGTGAACAATCAAGGATCAATGTTTATCTTAAGACATCACTGGTGAATTTGTGTAGATAAAATATGAAATCCTTATTAACTTTATATTAATCATTATGTTAATATTAACAGGGAAGATAGGAATATTTTGACTGGGATGATCGGTCTTATGTGGGGTGACGTTTGTAAAATCGCAGTCAAAA
Source organism: Girardinus metallicus (assembly GCA_903067095.1). NCBI lineage: Eukaryota > Metazoa > Chordata > Actinopteri > Cyprinodontiformes > Poeciliidae > Girardinus > Girardinus metallicus. Next base: position 61,907 of record CAEGAE010058599.1, read on the forward strand.
ATGAACAGAAATAATTTGGGTTATTTAGTCTGTTACAAGAGAAAAACTCAGGGTTCATTTATCAAAAGTCATGTTCACCTTATTATTCATTCATTTAGAAAAGTCACAGTTCAAACTAAATATTTAATTAGCAAGCAAAATAATTAGTTTACAAACTAAATATTTATACCACCAAGCTACATAGTTAGTTTTGAGCAAAATAAACTAAATATTAGCAATACTAGCAAGCTAAGTGTTTATTGCTAAGCTAAATACTTAGTTTAGAGGTAAATAATTAGCCATGAGCTAAATATTTATTTCACTAACTAAACATTTACTTATTTAGCATGCTAATAAAATATTTAGTTTAGAGCTAAATAATTAGCTTTGATATAAATATTTAGATTGCTAACTAAATGTTTATCTTATTTAGCTTACTTGCTAAATATTTAACTTGTATACTAAATACTTAGCTTGGTGCTAAATATCTAGCTTTTAAGCTAAATATTTAGTTTTGAGCTAAATATATACTGTATTTTCCAGACTATAGAGTGCACCTCACTATAAGCCGCACCTACACATTTTTTTAAAAAAAAAAAATGGAAACGTACATATATTAGCCGCACCGGGCTATAAGCCGCTGGTATCTCCGCCGCTCTCGGTCTTCCACAGAGGCAGCAGAGGGAGCGTCCTTAATACGTCGTGCCTGCTGCGCTACCACTTTCTTCTTTGATTTCCAATTTTGACTTCCAATGATTCATTTCCTGCTAAAGAGCGCCCTGGTGGTTGAAGAAAAGTCCACAGAAAAGCCACAACGGGCTATTAGCCGCATGGTTCAAAGCGTGAGGAAAAAAGTAGCGGCTTATAGTCCGAAAAGTACGGTAGTTAGTTTGAAACTGAGACATTTATAAATAAAAATATGACTGAAAAATGAACACCCATTTTTTTTACTCGTATCAAATGCTAAATAACCCAAATTATTGCTGTTAACTTTTGACCGTGTAACTTTACAAACGCAGCTCACAATCCTGATGTGGCGAAGAGCACAAAATCTGTTTCTGATCCTTTTCTTTTTAAATAACACTGTAAATTAAAAAGGGCTATTATTATTATTTCCAGAACATGCAGGTTCAGTCATTGTGTTGATCAAGGAGGATACAGACAAAAAGACAAGTAAGTGTCAGAACCGTCATTTGCAAGTAGGGTGGGAATCTTTATCCATTTATCACCATTTAGAGGAGCAGGAGAGCAATAATATAATGAAAAAAGAGCAAAGTTTTTTGAAATCCATGCTTCACAAAGAACTTTTTTTTCCCCACCAGAAACAGTGAATCATGTGAGTGAGGAAAAACCTCAACAACCAGTTAAGAAGAAATTTAATGCAATTTGCCAAGTTCTGTGGGGTTAAAGAAAGAGCAACCAGGAGGAAGACAGAGTCATAGTAATGGTGATTTAATAAAAAGGCAACACAAACTCTCACAAACTGGATGCATCACAGAGGAGAAAACAAAATACTCTGCATGTGTTTGAACATATTCAGTAAAACATCACTTTCCCTGAGGTGCTCCAAAGATGTGTTTCAAATAACGGTCAGGGTCTCCGCTTAAGTCACTGCTGGCAAAAGCTAAAACCTATTAATCTGGTTTATGACTCTGTTTTCATTCACAAGATATTTAATAACACACTTTCAGAAACATTTTCCAAAGTGTATGAATTATGCTCTGTAATGACACCTTTCTTTTGTAAAGTGGAAGCCAATAAAAATTTGGAAATGAGCTTGGGAAAGGGAGGGAACAGAGCAGACTGTTCAGGTACGGTACAAGGTCTTCACAAGTCATCTGCACCTCTATGACTCTTTGGAGAATATTTCCTGCCAAATTATATTCCAGCACGAGAGGCAGGCATCTTTAGATTGGCAACCAGGACATCATCGCAAAATCATCACCACTTACAGTGAAACAAAACCTCTAATTGAGAGTGATTGATGGTGAAGTTTCACCTGCCAATTTTATGTTTTCATATTTATATAGCATCAATAATGGCCATAATATCGTATTAGTTATCCTTCTACAGAGTAAATGCAACCATTAAGTCTTTATTGAGGTATTATTGTTATTTCTGCTGAATGCACATTGTGGTTGACTGAAGAGACGCAGAGAACTTGTAAAAATCAACAAACCGAAAGGTCAGTTCCCAAACTAGGAACACTGTTAACGATGGAGACGAGGGAACAACAAGACCAAACAAGCTCTTAAAATATTTAGTTTAAAATGTGCTGAGGTGACCTATGACGTTTAGGGTTGGGCCAAAAGTTTATTGATTAGTACAACTCTTGGCTTTTGAAGTTTTAATTTTTGGAAAATCTGTGTTTCCATAGTTCAGAGAAATGTCAGCATGCAAATTTTTTCTGACAAACGTGTTTTACAACTTCTATTTATTTAGACTTCAAGTCAACTTTACGATTCAATATTAGGGCCAGACTTTTTTTTAATTATGAGAACAAAGTCTTAATGTTGCAAAAATATAGTAATTTTATGAGAACTCCAACAGGTTCTTAAAAACTGAAGGTGAGGAATGTTGAGCATCTTGTAGCATAACTTTTACAGTTCATCTTTTAACACATCAGCCTCAAATTATATCAGCAGCAGGACATTAAAACGACAACCGCGTCTATTTCAAAGATAGAACAACACAAACTGAGCTGGACACATCAGACCCTGATATCTCCATTGAAGCTTTTTTAAAACAATGTTTAAAGACGCTTTTCTGGTAAAATTAAGTTTTTATTCTTTTAATGTTATGACTATGTTCTCACAATTAAATAAAACTTATCGTAACCAGGTTGTAATACGCCATCGTACAACTCACAGCTGACAAAATAAACATTTTATTGCCTAAAAAGCAATAAAATATAATTCCTTTAGTTTCCACTTGATCATTTGTAGCAAAGGACTCATCTGCAGAACATACTTACACATAAAGAAGATTTTTTTGTGTCTTAAATGCAAAATGTACATATTTCTGTCCATTTTTTTCCTAATTACTGCTCTGAGGTTGGTCTTTCAGCCTTTTGTCTGTATCCTACAGTTAACCATTAATCAGTTACTAAATTAATTGATGATTATTTCAAGAATCGATTAATGATGATTAATTGTTTCAGCTTGTTTTATAATGATTGAATTTGAATTTATGGAAATAACTTTAAATGTGGCTACATGATCTTATTAAATGTATTCTGTACTTCTGTATGAAAACAGTTTTGTTTTGTTTAAAGTGTGTTGAGATAACATTTGTTCTGAATGAACCAAACTGAAATATATCTTCTTTCTTTGTCGCCAATAAGTTTCACACATGTGCACTGAGACGTAACTAATAAAAAGTTGTTGTTTTTGTTTGTTTTTGTTAAGGGATTGATCGTTTTTCTGTCTGCGGTCAAAGAAGAGGACAGGCCACTGCAGACACATTGTTATCTGAAAATATCTTTTTACTTGAAAACCTCATTTTGTTTGCAACATTTACAACCCAAAATTATGTGTTTTGAAAAGAAGAAAATGATTTTCTGTCAGTGGCGACTTCTTAGAGACAGAAATTTGACTCTGGAGGTCGAAAGGCCACCAGAGATTTGAAAGCAGTGGTTTGGAAAGCTTGACCCTTTCGTCTTGTTTAAGGAAGATGATAATCTGCCGCTGTAGTTTTTCACCTGTGGGGCCAATATACACGGTTTCTTGTTTCCCAGAAATAATCAAAACCACACTGATCTAATTATCATGATGTCGGCTTACAGCTGATTCCTAGATAAACTATCACCCAAATACTTTGCTCACTGCAGACCTGTTTTTCTTTGCCAATCAATTTCCGAGGCGGCAGTTTGGGATTACCTCCGAGGCTGATCCAAACCTCCTGTGACAGGCTGCGAATGCTGTGCGTGTCTTGATTATTTTCCCTTCCTTCTGGATATTTAGATCTGTTTATTGATTTTGAGGCTGATTCCCCTTTAGAGCAGGATCTGGTTTTGTCTGCTTTGTCTGGCCAAGCTTTGACACCGGCTAGACTCGGGACTGCGCTGCGGCCTTGAACACACAAACGCCTTTGGTCAGCATGAGGCGGCACACAGCTGCCAATCCCATCGTTGTGGTCATTCCAGCTTCTTTTCTGTTTAACTTTTTCCTCTCCAAATGGATTGAGGAATACAGGAAAACCCTCCGTGCTTCGGAAGTATTGCAAAACTCTGATTTTTTTCCAACCACAAGGCCCAGTTTAACCAAACAGATGCAAATGAAGGAGCTGCGTCATAAGAGAGGAAATAAGCGACTCCTGGTGCTTTAATAGAAAAAAGGAATCCATTTATTTTGGTCTACAGAGTAAAAATAGCTTTGTAGATTTTAGATATTTTAGGATAAATGGCTATTTATTGGCAGACATTAGTGAAAAACCTCAGCACATGGGGATTTCTGCCTTTTTAAGGCTAATAGTCATTATTTTTTTACACTTTTATGAATGTTCTGCCTCATTGGAAGTGACTTTTTGGACACAGGGCTGTACTTCATTGCTTCAAAGCTGATCTGTGTGGAATTAGAGTAATAGCTCATATTTTCCTTCATTAAGTTTTCTTTTCTTTCCGTGATGCATTCACTGTCTTGTTATGGATATGTAACCAGTGGCGGCTGTTTGGAGAGAAACACAAGTGTAAAAGTTGATGGAAACCATGACCAGATCTGAAAATGGTCTCGGTGGGATCTGCTTCTAAAGGAAGATTTCTAAAGCTGCTTAAAATAAAACTGTCTAATGTGCCTTTGTTCTTTGGCGCTGGAAGAACTTAAGTGTCAATAGTCTATAATTATTGCTTTGGTTGAATTGTTTCCACACTGCCACATCGAATTATTTGCTTGCACATTTCTGTAAACTTATTGTATTTTCTTCCTCTCTTGGGTTGATTTCCCAAAGCTAAAAATACATTTGACGACATAATCATTTGATTTCATCAGATCCTTTATGGTACTAAGGAAACATAACTTTTTGTACCTTTTTTTATTTTATTGGTTCAATAATAAACTAAAGCTACAAGACTTTTTTTTATGAATTTAATATTCTGTGATCCGTAAATGATTGTATTTCCAAACATTGAAAGAGAAGCATACACATTTATCTGGGTTGGTTGTTTTTGTTTCTTTGGTCTACGAATATTTTAGCAACAAGCGAAATAAATTGCTCTTTCTTCTGGTGTCCTTGTTGTGTTAATCAGTGGGCATTAACACCTAATTCTGCTTTTGAGCAAATGTCTATGCTTCTATTTGCCACAGAAGAAAACTGAATGTATAGAACTGCAATAAATGAGAAATAAATTTTGTTGTACCACTAAGAAAATGTATTCTAATGGATGGACACGCCTGACTTGAAATGAAAACCAAATGTTCAATAAAAGTGAATTTATCTAGATTTCATCAGAATTTCAAAAATGACCTTGTTCCATGCTGACTTGGTTACAAAGATGCAGATGTTTTTCCTGCAGTTAAGTGCATTGCACATATTGTGGAATAACATAAAATCTTACAAAGCTTTTTATGCATGTTATCTTTTAACTAGAGAACATACATTCATTGAAGTCATAGTGCATAATGTAGCGATCCATCAGAGGTCCAGTGAAAGATGAAATCCTTTAAACATCTCACGGTAATGGAAACATTTAGCTCTGGTTGTGCTAATAGTGGTCAGAAGAGTTGGAATTACATCCACTTACAAGTATTTTCTGTGTTTTTTTCATTCAGTCTATTCATTCACAGCCTTAACAAGAACACAAAGCATGTCAGAGTGTGAAAATCCTCTACAACCAAAATTTAATTTGAGCATCTATTTGAAAAGTTATTTACAAAACGGAAAACAGATTGGTGAGCAATCGGTGCCTGTATCAAACTGCGGTTATTTTTTAAATCAAACTTGTTGAAAGCTGGGGCTTTTTTTTTAATGTTCTCTTCGTTATGGTCTTTACTGCATGACTTCTTTATGGTTTGGAAGCTTTTACGCAGCAATTTAGTCAATAATAGTTGTGGAATTCATCTGCTTTCTTGTTCAGTTCCAGAGGTTATAAAATGTTTGGAAAGTTTTCTGCTGGTTTCACACATTGTCTCTGATGGAAACTGTTAAAGAGGGAAGAAAACGGCCACCCTGGATGAATTCGTCCTCTCTTTCTCCTCAATACATACCATAGCTTGCTTTATCCTGCATACAGCTTTGACACTTTCTGCCAGAAAAACAGTAGAGGTTATGTTCGCCAGAGCAATTACACTCACCAGCAGGTTTACAGCACAGCTGAGTAAGTCCCTGGGTTAGACACTGAGCTGCTTTTCTCATTAGGACGTTCTGGCTCTGTTCATTTCATTGTTTCATGATTTCGGCTTTTTGCCCAGAGAATGTTCTGTAAGTAGTTTTGCATTTGTATCACCTATGTTTTTAATTGCACACCTTTGCAGAAACATTAAATATGTTAAATAGGTTAAGGTTTTTGCTAAAGCCTTGTCCTTTTTTATTCATCCGTCCATTTTCTGAACTCCCTTGTCCATAGTGGGGTCGGGAGGGATGCTGGTGCCCATCTTCAGCTAACGTTCTGGGCGAGAGGCAGGGTCACCCTGGACAGGTCGCCAGTCTGTCGCAGGGCAACACAGAGACAGACAGAACAAACAACCATACACACACACACTCACACCTAGAGAGAATTTAGAGAGACCAATTAAGCTGACTGTCATGTTTTTGGACTGTGGGAGGAAGCCGGAGAACCCGGAGAAAACCCACGCATTTTATTTTTTATTCAGCTTGAGCTAAAGTAGATGAATACACTTAGAAAATAAAAATGCTTTCATAAGGGTTCAATGTAGTGTAACGTAAAGGATTTAAAACATTATTTTGAAGAAATAACAATTGCTGTTGCAATGTTTTTATATGCGTATTGTATGTTTTCTTAGTATTTGGTAGAATTTACTTTTAAACTGAATGTCTACATTTTTTGGGCATCCATTTGCAAGTTTCTGTAGTTTGCTTTAATCAGGAATTCACACGACTGCAGCTACCTGACTTTGGTTTTAAAAATAAAAGATCTGGATGCAACTTGAACTTCGCTGAACATTTTAAAAACCTCTCAGCACCAGTTTTTGTCTCTTTCAATCACCAAATATGGAGACTTTGCCAAAAGAAAACCGGTTTCATCATGCTAAGTCTCTAAGAACTTCCTTCTTCACTTGATGGATGTGGACCCATGAAGTTGAACAACCAACAGAAAATAAGCTGTTGTGTGTAAAGTAGACTTCCCAAGCTGCATTTTCTTCCAAATATTTTGGCTGTGCTCTACAAAAATATGTGAATAAGTTGGAGTATTATTTCACAGGAAAATCTGCTGTTCAAATGCCAGCCCATTTTTCAGATTTATATTATGAAAAATGTAGAAAACGATCATTTCCACTTCTTAGCAGCACATAAAAATGTGTTTTCCTACCACATAAAATACCAATAAAATAAACTTAATTTTGTGACTGAAAACTACTCTGAAAATGATTAGATATGTGTACTTTTACCAGGTCTTATTGCAGCTTCACTTCTTATAGCTTGGCTTTTTTATTTGCAAAAACTCTTACTGCCTTTTTCAAAATGACTTTGCAATGTGAGCATACTGACATTTTGTCAGAAGATTTATTCATAAACTCTAACAACCTGCCTTTAGAAAATGTTTATATTGGTGTTTTAACTTTTCCTGCTGATCAGACTCTTGTGTTGATTTATAACTTGTGCTTTCTTTGCATTTCATGCATCCTGCAGTGCAAACAGACTAGAACAATTAAAACTTGCTGTGTGTCAGCCAGTTTCCCCTTAAAAATAAGTCACTAATTTGTGTTAAAGCGATCAAAAAATAGAAGGAAGTAAAATGCATATCTGTTTATTTCAAAATGTCACATTATATATAACATCCAGCTGAAATTCCTTGATTCCTCCCGTAACCTTATATCTGCTTTTGCATGTGTTCCCACACTTAAACGTACACATCCCCCACACTTTCTGGCTCAGTCTTTAAAACTTTGTATTTCAGTTCCTTCGTTGCAAAAATCTGTCTTCTGAAATTTGGAAGGCGATCTTTTTAAATATTTCTTATGGTTCTGTGTTTCTTTACAACTTTGGAACAATGCGCTATACAGATCATTGTAAGTTGTTTTGGAGAAAAGGGGCTAAAAAAGTGACTGCGTTATAATAAATCACTTAGGAGTCATGCTTATTGTCCTTCATCATCTCACATATTTTTACTTATAAAACAAATATTAATCCTTTTCCTCTTTTTTTATTTTTGTTGAGGTTTGAGTTAATTACTTATTCAAAATTAGCAGATTTTATGCATTTCCTGTTAAAACACATGGGAGAAAAACCAGGTGAGGCAATGATGAGCGCTGTCATACACACCGATTGATGCAGGTGCCAATATACATGTTTGATTACTCATGTGCTACTTATGTAGACATCCTGCTTAACGTGTTTGACATATTTAGTCTTTCTGACCCTCCAAAAATGCGTGGTGAAAATACACAGGCTAAGGCAGAAAGTACTGTGCTACTTTCTGCCAGTAAACATACGTATAAAAATGCATTTTTACATTTTTATACTTCCACTGCTTCTACAAGTAGCTATTTTCAAGTACCAGTGTAAATGTTGAGTTGGGGGACGTGGCTGGCTAAAGCTTATTTGAATTTAAAGTGACAAGATGCCCTAAAACAGCTCATTCTGAAACAAACTCAAAATAGGTGGAACTGAGCAGACTAAAATCTCCTTATCTTAGCATAATTGTGTGCAAAAAATGTGATAGAGCTATCCTGACCTGTTCAAAGACGCATAATAGGACATGAGAGATGTTCTTTCGTTTGTCGTATTGAACAGTATGGAACTGATTGACATAATTAAAAGCTTTTAAAACAATAAATGCTTCGGTATATGTCAACATTGAAACATAAGTGTGTGATGCTGAAAACACAGAATTTAACAAAAATAAAATGGAATCCAGGACAGAATGCAGAGGTTCACAGAATTTGCTGATATGGCCATCAGGAAATACTACAGAAATATTGGTTTCTGTAGTATTTTGGCCACTACAGCTCCCGTACCTGTCCTTGCCCGGTTAGGCAGCTAGGCCTCAGCTGAACCACAGCAGTAAGTTTGGACCTCTTAGGCTATTAATCTCTTAAACTGTTTTCATTCACCCCATAATTACAATTTTTTGGGTCAGTAAATGTGGTTAGAATGGAAGAAGTGAAATTCAGAAAAATAAAAGCTCAAAAGTGGAAGTTGGAGGGAAACAAAATAAAACCAAATTTGGAGAATATAAAATGGATTGCAAAGGGCCCCACAAGCTTTTATTTTGTGTTTTATATATTTGTACATGAAAACTTTTGTAGTGTAAAAGTAAAATAAAAATGATCTTATGACTTTCCAACTACTTATTTATCTTGACTTTGACATCCAAAAACCTCTTTGAGCAGCTTCTGGTTGATCTAAGATTCCCTTTTCCTGGTGAAGTAATCAGCATGGGGCGCACTTGTGAACCTCGCAGAGCAGATTAAAACCCGGTTTTGGACGAGTTCGTTGTAAAGGTCACATCATAAGTTAGGCAGGCGGCCATGTTTCATCAAAGCAGCGTCCTCTGCCCCTCACCAGTGTGCAGCATGAACTGGCATCCGTTCAAGCGCCTCTCCTTTTGCCCCACAGACTCAGTTGTGATGGTCATTTGGTTCTCGGGTAACGATGCACATGACTATGTTTGGTGTGCCTAAAAAAGCAGCACATGCCCCTCAGACAGAGGAACAACTGGAGATTAGAGATGGCTAAAGAGATTGGGGAAATTACATTCTGTCCACATGGTTTTTTAATCTGATTTACATTCATGTTTTCTCAGTTTTTGAAGAGTTTTGAAAAGAGTTCAAATATGGGGCAATTAGACTTTAGGCCTGAAACTGGATTCCCCTGCATTTAGCTCCATCTCTCTGCCCTCTATCTTTGTCTCTACTGAAGGAAAACATGGCCACAGCATGATACTGCTACCGCCATGTTTTATCATTTAGATAAATGATAGATTTCTTCTGTCATGTTTAAATGTACCAGATTATCAAAAAAAATGTTAACATTAAACAAATATAACCTGATTAAATATGAAATCCTTCAATGGAGCCATACTAGTGTAACAATCCTCATTTACCGCAGTTGTAAGATTCTTTATTGTGTTGGATTCTCATAAAACTTACAAATTTATTCTGGTAAATTTTTGTGACTTCATTCTTACATTCTTACAACTTTATTCTTGTAGTATTATGACATTATTGTCATAAAAGAGTATAACTGTATTCTGGTAATATCATTTTATCTCTTACAAGTTTATTCTCATAATATTATGAGTTTATTTTCATATTATTTTGACTTTATTCTTGTAACATCATGATTTTATTTTTATGTTGTTGCAATTTTATTCTCATTTGACTAACAAAACTAATATTACATTTTAACACAACTAGTAATATTATGATTTTATTATTGTAATACTGCAACTTTATTCTTGTAATATCACTTTATTCCCGTATACATTTATTCTCATATTATTTGACCCCATTCTCATACTATTATGATTTTATTCTCTTACTATTGAAATTTTATTCTCCTGTGATTTGTTTTTGATAAGTTTATTCACACACTGTACAACTTTTTCTCACAATATTATGACTTTTCTCGTAATTTTTTTTTTCTCATCTTGGGTCTAGCACTCTGTTGTAAAATCCAGTTATCAAATAATGATTACATTTATTATTGCTAAAAAGGAATCCAAAATATGTGTCACATATTTTGAGTTACCATGGGAACGTTTGACTTCTTCTGTAGTTGATATTCTCCTTTTCCCCGATCTGTTCATGAGTCTCCTACTTCATAATGTTCGTTTTAAACTCTGCATATGTCTATGTCCGTTGTGTTTAAATGCAACCCGCAGCCCCCCCACTAGATGAAAAACTGAAGATTAGAGATGGCTGAAGAGATTTGGGAAATTACATTCTCTGCACACGGCTTTGTAATCTGATTTCAGTTCATGTTTTCCCAACAAAAATTTCCTTGAAGAGTTTTGGACAGAGTCCAACTGTGGTACAGTTAGACTTCATGTCTGAAATTAGCTTTTTTTTTTTCTTTTCTTGTACATTTTTCTCAGGAATTTAAGATAAAGAAAAGGTTTTAATGTTTGCATCTTGATGTTTTGTGTAACCCGACAAGCATCAAAGTGGAACCATTTGCGACAATTATGGGTAAACTGGTTTCCAAAAATACAGAAAGGAGGGCAGAATCTTTGATTTATTCTGTAAGAAACAACTTCATGCATGGTACAGCCGAACCTCCAGATTTCCAGCAGCCACCTTCACACCCAGAAGCCTCTTCTTCTGTTTTCCAGCCAGGCGTTTTCCAACTTGTCTGGGGAACGGGAGTCAATTGCCACTCCTTGACACCAATCCATGAGGGTTAATCGACAATGGAAACACCTGGAGGAAAAATATCTACTTTTAAAAGTTGAGACCATGTCGGATTAATGAAAAGGGAGGAAAAAAGCAGCGAGCGTGACACCAAAAATGTCTTGGCCTGCAGATGAATAGATATTCCTTCTCTCAGGGCTGTTTTTCTTCGAGGCGCTTGCAGTCCTGAAGTGCTCTGGACCAGAGCTCGAAGGCAATTTAATGGATACACAGAAGCCGTGCTAAAAAATATTAAAATATGTTCCTTATGTTTGGAAATTCATGCTTCAGCCGTCAGCGGCCGATGACTTGCCTGCGGCAGGGACAAATGGATCGACGTTTTTTGGCCACGGCGAAGGCGCGACTGCGTCCAAGCACTTGCAATCGCTTAGGAACATCTTGTAGCCAGGAAACATTTCAGCAGATTTATTATCGTGTAGCCATGCTTGCTGCCTGGTTCTGAAAATGTTCTTCATTCCTGCCTTAACGTTTTGTGTCAAGCGTTACCACACTGAAGATTCATCTTATGGAATAAATTTACAGCCCGATTACAAAGCAAAGACACACAAGGAGAATGTTGTTTGCAAGATAGCTGGATGCTCAGATCCTCATCCCGGCCACTTATGGACAAATAAAATCTAAACATGCATCCTGGAGCTTATGATATGTAGCAGTTAGCATTTTCTCTTCTTTTAGTCACACAGAACTATGACGGAGTATTAGCGACACGCTAGGAAAATATAAAAAATAAAATTATAAATAAAGTTGTAATAATACAACTGTATTCTCATATTATTTAAACTTTTTCTCGTATTCTTTCGACTTGTACATTTTTATTCTCGTAATATTATGACTTTATTCTCGTAATATTGTGACTTTATTCTTGTAATGTAATATTTTGTCTTAGTATGGCCCTATTCTGTCATACAAACCAGCACTGAATAAATCATAGCTACCATATAATTATGATGAGGCATCATGAGAATGTTTAGATATAAACTGTAATAGATGCTGTCCAGCTTCCTGCACGTCTTTTTTTTACCATAACAATTCTTCACGTATTCGTTTCTCGGTCGCTGTAATCAGGGGTTTACTCACAGCTGCTTGCTTTGACGACCTTGCATCAACTGTTTTCACAGCATCTCTGCTTCCCTGAACTCCTCTGCTGTCCTGCGTTTCTTTTCCTGTGCTCTGTTCGTCCAGCTGCAGCAGCTTGTGGGTCATTTCTCATCTTTTTGTGCCAATAATAAAAGATAAGTTCAGCATATTTAAAAGCCTCAGTGTTCAAAGTTGAGAAAAAAGTAAATAAAAACTGAAGACAGTTGCATTCTGAACTACCAGCAGCACTTTTGCTCATTTCGTCACTTCGTTGTGTTTTAATGGGATCTTATGTGTTAAGTAGTGCACACTTTTGAAGAGGAAAGAAGAGGATACAGGGTTTAGGAAGAATTTTTATTAAATCCTTTAGAGTCAATAACTTCTAAAGCCACTCTCTGCTGGAGTTTCAGCTTTCAGGCTTAGTCTCCATTAGCTTTGCACATCTAGCAACTTAAAGTTTTTTTATTCTGCAGAGATGAACGCACAAAAACTTAATTTCAATTAATTTAAAACGACTTCCTGACTGTGTGGGCTGTGTCTCTGAAGCTTTTTGTTCACTAATGTCGTCTAAAAACCTCTGAGGTATTCACAGAATATCTTTATCTATGCTTTATTTTACTAAATGCATGACTTAAAGAACTAATTGTCCTGGATTTTGTTAAGGGGGTATCAAAGTAATAGGAGTTTAATCCAAATGCACACCACACTTTTCAGAATTTTATTTGTAAATGATTCAGAAAATTATACTTCACTGCTGCATTCTAGTTTTTGTTGGAGTATCATTAAATTGCAATGAAAGCCATTAAAATCTATAGTGCAAGGTGGAAAAGATTTTTCCAATGACATCTACCAGAGAAGTGTGTCAGTAAATATCACAGTAAAGGACCAAAACTTGGATTACTGCCTGGAATCAATATGTTTCAGGTCTATGATGAAGAGTTTCTGCTCTGCTGACAAAGAAAAGAATATTTTTAATTTTCCAAATCCTTTTTGTCCCTCTCAGTTCATGCAAATCACTGCTGCTGAAACAATGACATGATTTTTCTCAGTTTTATGGCCTTTATCTCATCTCACTCATCATTTCTGCCACTTATTGTGAGCCTGCTGTGTTTCTGACAGTCGTGACACGGAGAACACAGGTCAGATCTGCCATTCAGCCTTCGGTGGAGTTATGTTTTCTCTGGTCAGCTCTTGCCAGTTTGTGATTCACTGAAAGGAGCTTAAATGGGCAGCTTGGAGAAAGTCTCGCATCTGCCTCGTCTCATGTCACTCTTGTTTTTTTTCCGGGTCCTTCATTCTTTTGTGCTGCGGTTGCCATTTGTTTTGGAACGCCTCGGGATCTTCTTTTCCATTTCCAAGCAGCTGGAGCGAGTTACTGGCTGCTTGGCGATCGGTCCGGCGGGAGAAAAGAAGCAGATGGTTCAATTCCCATGTCACCCTGTCTGCTTGGCAGAGATGTCAGGGAGCAAGTGGAAAAGGATTTACTCACACACAATGAAAATATACTGCATATACATGCAGATGCACTCACAACTGGGATCCAGTGCACACACAGTCACGCATATAAATGCAGGGAGCTTCAACACAGATTTTTTCCATTTACATTGGAGGCCTTCAGTTGACGCTCCTGTCCAGAAACACTTAATCTGAGTACAGCAGGAAAACAAGCATCAGCGCAGCAACCCAAAATAAGGAATGAAGAAAACATCAGCCAGTGGGTCCCTGCAAAGGAACAGCTAGAGATGCGCCAATCCACGTTTTTCACTTCCGATACCGATAACTTTAGTGTTGGACGATACAGAAAAACAGGGCTGAGTTGACTTCAAATGGCTCTGTTTTTAAACACACACTGCAAAAATACAAAGACTTACCAAGTAATGTTGGTCTTGTTTCTAATGCAAAAGTCTTAGTACACTTGAAATGAAACAAAACTAACTTACAAGTAACTTTTGACATGTGCTCTTGTTGTAAGTCGATAATTCCTTACTATTGGTGAAAAAGTTATTTTTCACTTATAATTTTTCTCATGTTACAAGTGAATTAACTTGCCAGTTTACTTTTTTGTTAATATTAAGGAATTATTGCTTTAAAGCAAACTCTTATATCTTGCTTAAAAGTTACTTGTAAGTTAGTTTCGTCTTATTTCAAGCGTACTAAGATATTTGAACTAGAAACTAGACCAAAAATACTTGGTAAGATTTTGTGTTTTTGCAGTGCAGACACACAAATGTATTAAATTACAAATGTATTTGATAACTGCACAAGTACAACACACATAAATACAACAAGCTTGGTCAAACACGTAAAAACAACTTTAATTTGTTCAGTCGATGCAATTAGTCAATGTAAAATAAATAATAAAGAACAATAGGCTGACTATCTTGGTCAAACATGTCAAAAATAAACTGCAACAAACTTTCTCTCAAGTGGTTCAGAAAGCACAATTAGGAATTCTACGTAACAAAGCATGATACCGCTTTACAGCACAAAGCATAGAATTAGACTGAATAGATATTCAGTCTAATTCTGAATGTCTATTCATTACCCAGAATGCTTGGTGCTATAGACAGCTTCCTGCTTTTGGAGTAGTATACCTGGATTTTTATGGGGAACTCCAAAGTATTCACAAAAAAATTACATATTTTCAGATTTTCCATAGTGCATATCTAAAATAATCAAAAGAAAATTTAGCTTGGTAAGCTGAAATGCAACACTACACTGAAGGCAAATAAACTTACAGTGGATGCAGTTGTAGAATCATGCATGTTTTAATGAGGCAGACCACAGGTTTTCACAAGTAGTTCAAACTTTAAACTGGTATTGTTGCAAGACATGAGAAATTGGCACAGAACAAGAAAAGAACTGATTGGCTGCTGTTTGTGATAGTTAAAGTTTGGATTGAAATTAGGCCTACCTAATTTAAATTGATCGTCTTTTGCATTTTTGTAAACACCTGTATACAAAGTTTCTTTTCACACTTTTTTTTGTTCCCTGAAAAACTAATAAATCTGTGATCTTTTTAAAAGGTGTGTTGATGATAAATAGAGAAACAACAAGAGTAATTACAGCAACAATAATGACAATAATAACATAAATAATAAAACATCATATTCAGTGCAATTAGCCTGCGTCTTATTTAACGGGGGACAGTAAATAATCTGGTCCGAAACAGGTTTAGAAACGCTGATTTAGTCCATTAAAATAACAGAGGAATATTACTATTCTGCTGTTATTACACTTGTTAAAAAATTTGCTCCAGTTGTTTAATTGAACAATTTTCAGCTTGCATCAACTTTTTCATTGCCTCAGTGTTGTTAGTAGTCTCTATTTTAATCATTTGATTGTTTGAACCTTTAGCCATTGTGGTAAATCCAGTTTCAATTTTATTTTTCAATG
Organism: Girardinus metallicus; assembly: GCA_903067095.1. Classification (NCBI taxonomy): domain Eukaryota; kingdom Metazoa; phylum Chordata; class Actinopteri; order Cyprinodontiformes; family Poeciliidae; genus Girardinus; species Girardinus metallicus. The sequence continues at coordinate 77,887 of CAEGAE010058599.1, forward strand.
CCACGAAGATGTTCTGCGGCTGGTAAGTGCATTTAACACACATTTTCCCAGCCAGCTTGCGTTATTATTTGCTGAAAGTCATAAGGTTTGGCTGCTTTCCTGCGCTGCGTGACTCGGTCACCAGGCTCCTGATCATGGAGGCCCCTGCTACCGTTTCTGTGTGTGTGTGTGCGTGCGTGGGTGTGTGTGTTTGTGTGTGCGCTAACAGAGGACACATGGTAGTGGGAGGTAGCCATAGTAGGAACACCCTGCTGACAACTGCAGACAGGTGGGAAACTTTACAATAACATTATATTGGAGTTCAGGAAAGAGGTGTGTAAGATGGGAAGAGTGTGTTCCTGTTGCTTGTGCATTTATAAGTTCAGTGTATCACAGCCGGCATACCATGTCGGTACAGATAATTATGTTTTCATAAAACAAACATAGTTGTGCGTTTGTGGTTTTTTTGATGTACTCCCTGTTCTTTATTTTTGGCTAATAAGAGCTTGTTTTGTTTCCATTGTAGGCTGTGGTCAAACTTTTGTTGCTTATCGTCTCATTTTGTATTCTATTGTTTGATCTTCATTCAGTTTTAAAACGTTTTGCTACCTGGATTCAGTTTTTTGATTAATCCTTTGACCTTTAACTGCATTTAGTGTAGCGTTGTTTTGCTTCTGGAACCGTGCTTTTCCAGCACTTCTTGTCTGATTTGTTTGTTACAGTAAAGTATTTAATCCTTCCTGCTCAGCCGGCTCTGGAAATGCTAATACTGCATTCAGTTTGTTTAGGGAAGACGGCGATCAAAGTTACGTCACAGCTGAGTTGTGACTGGAAAGCAGTAGGATCTGCTAATAGTTGTGCCGACAGCTAACTGCTGTTAGCAATACAAGCTAATAATTACTGTATGTTTTTTTCTTTTAACTTTATTTCACTTTTTAACTCTCCTGGTTGTTATTCTGATTTCAGCTATTTTTGTTATTACTTGTTATTATTCACACATCAAAAACATGCCTGGACTGTTGCTTTGATTCTTTCATGCATGTTTGAGAAATCCTCTAATCTCCGTGGCAACCATTCAACCTGGGTGGACCTAGCCCCGCCTTCGAGGCGAAGCTCCTCCTCTGAGCTGCAGTTTACAAGTTTACAAGCTTCCACCTCCCTGCGACTCCCCTTCTCAACTCCTTCAGACTAGCCAGCAGCAATTAGCAAACACCTTGTGGAACTGATCATCTGCTGAGTCGCTATAGGAGCTTCTTCTCAGTACAGTGCTGGTAAAAACATTGTTAAAGGATTAAAAGAGGAGTGATGTGATGATGACTTCCTGAAGGCAGAGTTTCAGAAAGAGCAGGACTTTTTAAATTGACAGAGACCCAATTTCAAGATGTTAAATTACAGAGTAAAATTTCTTTTTAAGTCATATTTGATATATATTCATATATACGTATAATAATTCCCCCTTAATGTCACTTCCAGTAGGAAGAAACTGAAAAAAAGATTATACACTAAACCTCAACATGCCAGATGTATGAACTGCATTTAACCTGAAAACTTCAAATTCTTGCAAATATTACACTTTACATGGTGCTTAACGTCAGGATGCATTGTGTAACTCTTCAATCCAAAACTGGTCAATCAGTGACACATTATTTGCTCCCTGCTGCTGTAAAATCTTCACCTGCCCACTTTCCTCCAAGGAGGCTGCCTGCGTATCCACTGCAGCACTGACACAGGAAACGTCCCCTGCAAAACTGCTCAATCAAACCCCAATGATTCACATCCGAACTGAAGTGAAAACTGAAAAGTATCTCTTGGAAGTGGCTTTTTTTGCTATCTCTATCTCTGAATCTGCTCAGCAAATGTGAGCGGGACGTATACAACCCTGCACTGTCGCTCATTGGGGTTTTTATGGCGAGATAAAAGAAAAACCAGGGAGGTTATCTTCCATTCAGCTGACATTCCAAGTCAGACGACGGTGCTGACTGCAGCCCACTAATTGAAGACACATTTGAAAGATGTACCACTGCGTGCCAAATGGGCTTTCATCGACCAGCCAAACCTGGTGCAAGAGAGACCTCCAGTGGCAGGGTGCTCTTCTGGAATATAGGCAGGAAAGAGAAATAAAAGACACACGGCTTAACGGAAGTGTTAGATTTGGACACTTTTCAGCCTAAATCTGGAAGTTTCACATGATTTTGGAGGGTTTCAGAGTAATTGCGTGTGTATGTAAAGACTTTTAGTAAATATTAGGAAAAAATTAAAGCATATATTAGCTTTCTTGGTTCAGTGAGGTTTATTTCTGAGACTATTAAATGTTGATTCACCTGGTGACGTCCAAACCACATGATCACATACAGGCAGCCGCAGTTTAGCTGCTGCTTTAAAGATTAAACGGGGAAAACTGAAGAAAGGTACTAATGATTTCTGACAAAAACCTCAGAGATTCTTCCTGGGCTCCTCTGTGGCCTCTCTTCTCTTGCCTTTCAAGTTGCCAAATAAAAAGCTGGATGCCTGACACAGAGGAAGTTAACATTAAAAAAAGGAGCAGAGATGGAAAATGGAGGAAAAAAAGCCTTGGCACAGAAAAGGCATTTCAGGTCTGAGAGAAAATAGATTGCAGCTGCTGCCAGCAAAACCTGAAGAGGAAATGTTTACAACCCCGTGCACCCTGCATAGCTCAGCTGGTGCCAGCAGCACGACCTGAAATGTTACTGGTTTTATATTTAGGGAAAATATAATTTTGACCGTGACAAATGCAATCAGAAACAAAGGCGGCTGTCATGATATCAGATCTGAATCTCCTCCATCAGTGTGAGAGGACTAGTCAAGAAATGTGGAAATGTACTTTTATGTAAAAATAAAAGTTGTTTTTAATGGAAGATACAGACTGAGGGGTTTTAAACAATGACTGGAAATGCATCGATCTGATTCAGAGACTCTCGGTTTCTCCAAGTGAGGAACGTTCAGAAACCGCAAGATGAAAAGGAAACATTTTGGCTGGAAAACAGAACTTTATATCACTCGATTAGTTTTTAATGAAACAAGAAGAAAAAGTACATGAATCATCCATCCATCCATCCACCCATTTTTCAATCCTTCCTTCCATCCATCCATCTATTTATCCATCCATCCATCCATTTTTTTTAAGTCTGTTTTCAGGTTTTCTATTTATAATCTGGCCACTGTAACAAATTAACAGAGAAGTTTTTTTTGTTTGTTTTTTCTTTTTACCAATCAGCTAAAAAGGACTGAGACCTGAGAAACATGGTTCTGGAGAAACTTTTAAAATGTGCTGGAGCCTCAAAATTACAGACATCTGATATATTTATATATATATATATATTTTTTTTTTTACCAACATCTTTTGAATCACTTTTCTGGGTTCTTTCAGAAGACGACAAACACTGAAATGGCTTTTCTGATGAGAAATGTCATATTTTGGTGAGAGGGAAACATTGAGTTATGTTTTTCTAATTTTATATTTGTCTGCTTTAGTTCACCAAATATTTGGAAGGAAATGAATATAAATAGGAGAAGCTGAAGGGACTTTGACTCGCTACATCTGCTGTCAGAGAAGTTATAGATTTATATTGAAAATAAGATGTTTTGAATTGAAACTCAATTAAACTGGATGTTAAATTGTTGCCTTCAACATTGCATGAAGAACAGGTTTTCACAGAAATCTGAAACTGTTGCGGTTCCTCCGGGTTTGCACCTAATGGGAATCCTTCAATCATCACCTGGACTGAAAAGCTGAACTTTTATCCTTGTTTTTATAATTTATGATATGGTTGAAAGAAGAAAAAAACTAATCTCAAAGACTCCTTTTAAAAGCTGAAACCAAATTACAGCTTTCACCCTCATCCATCAGGTCAGCTATTTCTCAAAATTTAGCATGAAAACTGGCAAAGCTGAGTATGTAAAAAAGGGAAATGTCCGCCCTGATGTCACTCAACATAACCGTCCAGTGTAAACACTGAAAGTGGGAAGAATATTGCTCGGTTTCAGGCTGTTGGTATCAGGCTTCACGCGGCAGTAAAAACAGGCTGTTTTCAGATGCACAAACGACCTGGTCTCTGCGCTTCACCTGTACGCTCGACGGTCCGAGCGGCTTCAGCAGCCGTCTGGGACTCATCCCTCCTACCACACACCATGAATCACCCCTCAGTGACCCCCCCCGGGTTGTAAAATAAGCTGCCACCACATGCCAGGCAGGGGTCAGCCATGTGTCAGCGTCTTGCCTCCGTCAGGACTCAAATACACACTTGTTTGCATTTCTGAACCACTGTCAGGCCAGTTTCCTTCCAGCTCTATGTGCTGAACCGCATCTTTTGCTGTGCCTGTCAAAATTATTCACACCCCTTGGACTTCTCTACATTTTTTCACATTGCAACCACAAAGTTTAATGTATTACTTTTAGGATTTTAAGTGATACAAAGTAGTGCAAAACAGTAAAGTGGAAAGAAAATGGTTCTAAACTAATTTTAAAGGTGACCTGTAATTCTTCCTTGAACAGGTTTATGGGCTAAACAAAACATGTTCATTACACTTTTTGCAGAAAATAAGTCTTAGATATTTGCCTATTTTGAGTTTCTGTTAGAATTAGCTGCTTTAGGGCCTCTTGTCACTTTAAATCCAAATAAGTGACTGCTAGTTACTCCCCTTAGCTCATTAACAACATTTAAACTGATATGTAAAAATGGCTGCAAACAGATGTGGAATTATACAATCGTATAAAATCTTTGAATAGTAAAAGTGGGGTCTCCTGAACAACCAACAAGAATGCAGCACGTGGTTTCAGAATGGTAACCACTTGTCTTTTCCATCTGCCATTGTACAGCAAATAAAGTCCTGGAGCTCAGCTCTTCACATCCATCCATTTTCTGTACACCCTTGTCCCAAGTGGGGTCGGGAGGGTTGCTGGTGCCCATCTCCAGTGAACGTTTCGGGCAAGAGGCGGGGTCACCCTGTACAGGTCGCCAGTCTGTTGCAGGGCAACACAGAGACAAAGGGAGAATTAACCTAACAGTCATGTTTTTGGACTGTGGGAGGAAGCCGGAGTATCTGAAGAGAACCCATGCAGAAAGTTCCCAGGCCGGGAATTGAACCGAGGACCTTCTTGCTGCAAGGCAACAGTTCTACCAACTGCGCCATTGTGCAGAGCCTTCACATCTTAAACATAAAGCTTTATTGTCACAATATAAAGAGCAAAGAGGAGATTTTAAGCCAGCAGCAGGATGATGATACAGGATCTCATCAGGTCTCATCAGGTCAGGAGAGATTATAACTTGATGAAAAACGGAGAAGGAAATGGAAGTTTGTCTCATGCAAAAATAAACAAAAGATTTGCAACTTTTTGAAAAAGGTGCCTCAAAATCAGTACTTTCAGGCCAGAAGAATAACAAAAAAGACATTACAACATCCTGGGGGGAATGCCAGGTGCTTCAAAAGACTTGAGATAGGATGGAGAAATTTAGGGAATGCCTTTACAAGGCCCTAAACCACATGAAGCAAAACCCAAGTCCAAAACCATAAAAGGCTCTTGAGGAGTCAAACGGAGGCTGGAGCTGCAGTTGTTATGAGTCTGCTGAGAGCTGCTACAAATAAGAAGCAAATATATTTATAAACTATTGGTTGATAAAGAAACTCAGAGGTGTAGTTGACATGTTAAGCTGTTAAGCTGCTGATTAATTATTTAAAATCTGTCTTTGTTTAATGAACAAAGTCTTAGTGAGTAAAAAATTTGATTTTTCCCAAAAACGACAGGAATATTTCTTTCCTTTCTAGCAAAATAAAACCGAATGAGAAATTATATAAGATTTTAAAAACAGCGCTGCTAGCAACGTCATGGAGAAACACAAACGTATTGCTTCAAAACATTTCTAATAATTTATTCATCAACTTTTCTCCGCTGCTGCCTTTTGCTTTGTTGATTATTTTTTTATGCACATTACAAAACTGACTTTCACACTTCATATTAGAAACTTTGACTTTTACTCTTAGTTTGTGTTAAATAAATGTATATTTCAGAAACTCATTCATGGTGTGTGTGTAGCTGGGTTACATTAGCAACACCCAGTATAAAAACTCACTGCTATAATCCCTTTATGGGTTCAGTGAGGGAATGTCTGTCCCCCAATATTTTCAGTCATACACATGATTTCATTCAACATTAATTGACGGCCACACCTAATGGCATTATTTCCTGGAATTTTATTCTCCTACATATTGAACTGGGAAGGTCATAATGAGATATATATGTATTGTTTTTTTCTTTCTAGTGAGTTTATTGAGTCATGATGAGAACGTGGATGCAGCTTAGAGATTTTCAGTACGAAAATCTGGTAAAATCTGCAATACATGATGAAGAATAAGCATTCCTGGTTTTTAACTAATGAAAACCCAAAACTTCGTTTCTCAAAACAATGAAATCTGGCCTGATAGATGAGTTCTTGCCAAACAACAATATCTAGCTAAAATTTGCTTTTTTTCAGGAAAAAAATCCGGCGCTAAAATGTGCGTGTAGACAAAATGTAAACTAATCTCCATGAGATTAAATCCAGTTTTATGTTGTGAGGATATTTGCAATTTTTTTTGAGTGTCCACAGTTCAGAACCACTTCCTTCTAAACTTCAACACCTAACTCTTGTGTTTACTCACGACACTGTTAAACATTTGTACACTGATCCAAACAGTCTCAAAGGGAAAGCTGAATCCTGCCCCGCTGTTCTGCGACAGCATTTAACCAAGTAGTTTACCTTTTTCAGTAGCAGAGATTAAAGAAAAGGATAAATCTGAATCGAACAGATGTACACAGAAATGACATGAAATAAGCACGTTTTAACTGAACTGGATTGGTGTTTCATCTCTGTGAACATTTTGTCTGTTGATTCAACCTCCAAGCAAACAACTTTTGTAAAGAGAGGAGGAGATTTTTTTCTAAATGTTCACACAAATGTTTCATAAACAGTTTTTATTTGCAGTAAGTGAAACCTTGACAAACTCATTTGGTGCTCTTACAGTCGGTATACAGTAATATCTGGAGTGCCTAAGCTGGCACCACATAATCCATGTTTATACAAGCAAGTGCACAGATGTGTCTGCTAGTCTCCACTTTAACAAGTCACTTTTTAATGGGTATATCCTGGTGTTAAATGTCGGTAACGTGTTTTCCCTGGCTGTGACGAAGCCGGGACATAAACATGCTATTCTGGCTGTACCTATAATCGTTCTATTAATAACACCTATAACGTCTGAGTCTCGTTCTGCGGCAGAAGGGTGAAAGAGTATTTACTGTGTGCAAACACAAACCGTTTCCAGCCACCACACGTTGTTAATCTCCCACTACACCTCAGACCTTCACAGCCCATTTGGGTCAGACTGTTTTAGCGCTTCGCAGTCAGAGGGCACGCTGCTGCCGGTGCCACCGGTGTCCCCTGTGGTCCGGGGCGCCACCGCACATCCGGGGACACACCTTTCTGACCAGACGAGCTGTAAAGTCTGGCAACCATGAGCACCAATGTGCAGACTCCTGTTTTCTTTACATCAGTGCGATCAAGCCCCCTAAAGCACGCTGATGTTGATTTTTAGGGATATTTATGCTCCTGATGATGCACAATATGCTGCCAGATGTCGACAGTTACAGTAGCTGCGATTCCAAATGAAAATAGATTTGTTCAATCCATCCATCCATCCATTTTCTGTTCACCCTTGTCCCTTAATGGGGTCGGGAGGTGCTGGTGCTTATCTCCAGCAAGCGTTCCGGGTGAGAGGCAGGGTCACCCTGGACAGGTCACCAGTCTGTCGCATTGTTCAATCCATTTTAGCAATAAAATTGTGCAAATTGAAATTATGAAAAATAAATTTGCTCAAGGACAAAAAAAAAGCACCTCATCCCAATGCCGAAACCTTTTATCAAACAACAAGAATCTTTTCAAATTTGCCATGTTTCCAAATGTTACTAATTTGACATTTTCGAAAATGTCAAATTAGTATTTGATCAATGGAAAAGCAGCTAGTGACAGCTTTCTTTTTGACAAAAAAAAATAGAAAAGGTTATTTTGTGCCCGAACTCAGAGGTCATGTTTAATGGAGACATCCAATTTTATGTTTAATAGGGCCAATAATTGTGTTAAATGTAGCGTAGCAAAAATGTGCAAATACAGAAGTTTCATTTTGTTCAATCCATTTTGACTGTGGTAATAAAATCAGTAAGCCTTTAAACATTTATAAATCGTCATGGAAACAGAAAACAACGTGAACTGTTTCTTCCAGGCAGATTAAATTTTCTTTATAATCCAGGTTTCAAAACATCTTTTATATTTGACCTTCTCCACAGTATCTATTATTAAAATCTATCTTACAGCCCTTATTATATTAACAGGCTGTAAGATAGTTACAGCCTTTTGTGAAATAAAAGGTTGTAAGAAAGCACATCAAATACATTTTATTGGTAAAATAAAATATATTTGATGGAGAAATGGGGCACCAAAATAGATAGTCGGATTTGTTTGTATAAATAGATTTGCTTTATTAATAGTAAATTAGTTTCTGTCGGTATCTTCAGATTATTTTTTTCTCTAACTTCTTGGGTAATGTATGACTAGATTGACCCCTGAGATTTTTAATGTATAGAAAATTATTGATTAATGGGGAAAGAAAAGATATTTAGATTGTTGACTTAACCATTTAAATATAAAGTAGACAATTATGTATTCACCTTTCTCAAAAGCAGCAAAAAATAAATATTTGTTTAATTTGAGCTTCAATAGTCTTAATCTTGTCAATCTTAGATGATGTTTTAGTTCATATTTATACAAAAATGTCAAAAATCAACCATCATTCAAGGAACCCTACACATGTGAAGGACTTGATGACTTTCTCTGTGATGAATCAGGAATATTGTTTTTCTCTTGCACAGTTTTATTGTTCCTTTTTGGCAACATGTGTGCATCAGATGGTCCACACATGAGCCGCTGCTGATCCAAACCAAATTACTTTACAGATTTTCTGATAATTGCTCACTAGAGAAAGCCTTGTGACAAGGAAACAGAAAACCCAGAGATGGCGCTTTGGTTCGGTAAAAAAAAGCGTGTTTGTTTGTGTCCTCTGTGTGCCAGCTGAGGATTTATGAGCCAAACAACAAAAGAGAACATTCTCAGGTGCTCCTATTAGCAGTGTTGATTACAAGGTTTCGAAAAATGGACAATTACTGGAAAAATGTGACCAGACAAATTAAGCACATGTGATGCACATATGGGACAGCAGTAAGAGAAAACAGGGGGAGGGAACCGGAGCTTAATGAATGGGTTTTAGTGAACAATACTGGAAGGAAAACAATGCAGGTTTGGTTTCTTTAAAACAAAGACTGGAAGGCAATCCACAAACATCCAGTAGTTAAAACCTCTGAGTTGAGGAAAGTGGGAGAAGATGGGATGGCTTTAGTCCTCAAGGAGGTTCCTGGTATCCGCTGATAGGACTCCCCGCCTACAGGCAGAAAAATAAACTCTGAGTTAGGATGAGAGCAGAGGAGTTTCCTCCACAGATAAAAGTCCTCCAGGAAAAATGTTTGGGCTAGATAAATCCCATAAAATGATGCATGTAGTGTCAGTGTTTAAACTGGAAATTAAGACTAATTTAATTTGTTTTAATCTGGTGTTTAAAGTGATATCTCAGAAAGACTACATGGATGTAGATAAATGGAAGTGAAAGTGGCGGACATGAATGTTTTGGCTCATATGGACTGGTGATGTAACAAAAGTTCCCAATAAATAATAATTATTTAAGAAAACTGATTAATTGTGGGTAATCCATTGAAAGCACCCCATAAAATCCACATTAAACAACAATGACTTTCAAAATATTCTACATTCTGTCACATAACTACAAACTACAATGTATTTTATGGGGATTTCATGAGACAGTCATTGTTACGCATAATTATGTAGAAGTAAAATGATGCATTGTTTTCATTTTTCACTAATACAAATATGGACAGTGTGGCATGCAGTAGAGTCTCCTGATTCAGTTGGCTGCAAACAGACGCACAATTATGCAATCGTACATTTTTGAAAAGCAGAAGTAGAGCCTCCTGCGCAACCAACATGAAGGCAGCAAGTGGTTTCTGGATGGTAAATCAACAACAAAAAACTTCTCTTTTCCAGCAGCCATTGTACAGCGCATGCTGCAGTAAAACAAGCTGACCAAATGTTGGGCTTCGCTTGGGTTGCTAGGTAACGGGGCTGGGCCCAGGTGTGGTTGCTAGACCAGTGACGTAACAATTCAAGACACCAGAAAACTTGAACTTATTGGCAAAAAATGGTTGGATGGGTTTTTAAGTACCTGGGCTGTTTTTAGAAGCAGTAAAAACCCAAATGGAAGTGAAAAAATGTCCAAAATGTGAATTTTGCATAATAGGTCCCCTTTAAGGCTCTTCTATAGGAGGAAGGGAGTCTGCAAATAAGCATGTGCTTTCAAAGAAAATGTCCCTACTGCACCTCTTAACCATAAAATATATATTTTAGGCTAAGTCTGAGGCTGTTCTTGGAAAAGTGATTCAGTCTAATGACTGGGGTTTCATCCTAATCCTGAAAACGCATCCAAACAGCACTGTTAACACTTAAAACAAATCTGTCTGCCTGACAATTCTCAGACACAGTTGAGCTCCATGCATGCCAGACCAGGGCTTATTGTGACAGCAGACCTCAAAGATGGCATTTCACAATCTGGCACTGGTAACCAAAACCATCAGAGCTCACATAACTGTCACAGTCGGAGTCAGCAAAATTCTTCAGCCTGGTTGGAGTTTTTAAAAATATTCACTTTCAGGAGCCAAAGAAGTATGATTGCATGTGGAGGACATCTTATGGAAAAGCACCAGGGGGTAATTCAAACATGACCCCAACAAGTTCAGTTTAATATAAAGCAGCAAATGTCTGAAAGGGGCTTCTGTCATGTCCAGACAATGTGAATCTGCGGTTTCCATAAATCATGTCGGAGCTGGTAATGTGTTTTATCGAGGCTGTTTCCTCCGTGTTTCTGACAGTCGCTGCTCCTCCGGAGAAATTTCCGCCCTTGCTCTGCTCTGCAGGAATCGAAAGGGGGGAAAAACAGTCTGCATCATCTGCTCTCAATCAGAATAATTATCCCAAGAAATGCAATGCAGAGCCTGAGCGAGGTGAGGGGAATGAAGCACAGAGGCTCTTGGCGAGCGCCTCCTCCAGTCATTATTAGTCATTTCTTTGCTGCTTTGGAAGCGGACTGGGAGGAGGCCCAGCACATCCAGCAGACCGACAGGGAAAAAGCACAATGAGACTCCGATGCTAAGAGAAGACCAGCCATTTCTGACGTCTCTGGAAGCCATGAGCATTAGCATTATGTTCAGAATCGGAGGATTTCTCTTATCCAGGGTTTGGTAAAACACTGAACGAATCATACGACAAAGTATTACAGCCAAGAAAATAAAAAAAATAAAGTTACAAGAATAAAGTTATAGTATTACGAGAATAAACTTGTACGAGAATAAAGTCGAAATAGTAAAAGAATAAGGAATAGTTTTACATGAATACACTTGCATGAGAATTGTCATATATTTAGAATAAAGTTGTAATACTACAAGAACAAAGTTATAACAGTACTCAAATAAACTTGTTTGAGAATAAATGTTACGTGTAAAGTTGCCACATTATGATTTTATTTTCTTAATATTACTGTATTCTGGTAATATGTGTTTATTCTCTGAATATTATGACTTTATTCTTGATATATTGACTTTATTCTATTATTATCATGACTTTATTCTCATATTAATCCAACTTTATGTTCAGATTATTTTGACTTTTTTTCATATTTTCAAAATATAGATTTTATTTCTCATATTATTTTTCATTTATTTAATTTCCTTTTGGGATCATTAAAGTATTTTTGATTTTTTTTGTGTATGACTTTATTCTCGTATGATTTTATTGTTGTAATTTTATGACTTTATTTCTGTAATTCGCCGTCATAAGGAAAATATGAAGGCTTTTCCCAGAACGGTCAGAAAACTCCTTTGAACATTAAACCCTGAAGGAGGATGAAGTGTTGAGATCCTGTCAGGATCTGTGGAAGCTTCATGCAAGAGTTTCTTGGACTTTATTTTTTCAGGCTTAATTACAAAACAGCTTTTAAACTGAACCCTCAAATATTTTACAGTGAACAACAGACAAATAAAAAAACTGAACCAATTTTGTGACTCTGTTGCCCATTAAGTTTTCATTTTAAGAGTATTTTGGCAGAAATACAAGTCCACCGGGGACTGGAAGTCACCCTGAGTGAAAAATTATGTTCTGAATTTCTGGTTCAACCCTGAAATTTTAACCAATCTGAAAGATCTTGCACGATTAGACTGGCCTGTTTTCTAACGACGAAAAGCTGCTGCACATTCTCCATAAAATACATATTGATAGTTGGAAATTATGTGGAAATATGGTGTGTTTTAGTTTGTCTTTACATACAGGTCATCTGAGTTCTGTTTGCTCACATTTAGAATAATTAAAACATCTATCAAAATGAACTCACTGTTTTGATGGTCTTAGCTGTGCAAGTTGAGTTTATTGATTTGATTTAAATCATCTTTTGAGAACTTGGTCAATGCCAGATTATTCTAATTAGATCCAGATATGACAAACTAGCCTCAGTCCAAAGTTAAATGAAGTCATAGGCTGAATATTTTTTAAATTGAAGTCAAACATGACTGCAACTGTTAACCAGAAATTAAGGAGCCAAGTTGAAGCAACCACAGAAAAAAGGCCAATACTCAATTTATTACTTGATTATTACTCAATTAATTTACAGCTACAATATGCTTTAACTATTTTATAAGCTCGGAAAATGACTCAAATAAGTAAATTAGCTTCAACTTTTCTCTATTCCCTGTTAAAATAATGTTTAAGCTATGAAGAAAACATGTTATTGTTTTCTGACCATTTGTGATAAAAATAAACTAGTAAAATAAATATTACATTATGAATACTTCAGCTTTATTGTATTTGTTTCAGTGATAAATATTACTTATTCCATTTTATCAGTGAACTTCACTGGCTGTAATAGAGAGAAGAAAGGCACAACATTGTCTATATAAACTGTTGTGTCCACTATTTATTTCTTCCTCAAATTCTGCCTTTTTGAAGATGATTTTAGAGTTTGTATCATTTCTAACTCTAAAAAAGCCATGAAACTGCAGCTGAGTTCTGTTTTGTGTCGTTTAAGAAAAATTGTTTAGCTTGTTATAAAAATAATAAAAATCTCTCCCAGAAAAATAACATCACTTTAATCAAACAAGATCAGTCCCTGAAATGATATAAAGATACAGTGTATGATCTTCAGATTACCTGAGTAATGAGCTCCTCATACAACATGTTTGAGTTTTCCACCTGGGAACCCAGATCTGTCGCCGTGTCTGCATCCAATGATGTTACACTGCATACAAAAACAGGTTTTAGATGTGGCTAAAGGGAAGCAAATAACTGCATTTTTTATCAACAGCTTAGTGGATTCATATCCACCCACCTGCCAGGCCTGTCTGCTTCCTGTAGAGGGCGCAGGAGACTCTGTGTTGGACTGCTATCATGTGAGCTCTTCTTCTGTTCCCCAACCTTCTTCTCCAAAGTGCTGACCTGATGCAGCAGAGTTTGTCTCTCATCCATCAGACAGTCTTTGAATCTGTGGAAGACAAAAAAAATCCACCAATCTTTGGTCACTGACCAGATTAACTATTTTTACAATACTTTCCAGAAAGTTAAAGGTCACTTTTCTCGAATGCGTAGATAACTTTTTTATTATTATTTATTTCCGTGTAGATTTGCTTTTGGTGAAACAAGCAGTGACATGCAGTCAGGGGAGGCAGATGAGGCACCTGTAATCCTGATAAGTAAAAATAAGACCATGCAAAGTAAAACAGATGCTAGCAATGATGAGAGTCCACTTGAATTGTCCATACATTGTTTTTATTATTGGTAATTTCAACAACTTTATGGTCAAAATCACTGAATTTATGCATTGCCCGTTGAAATACAAGAAGGCCATGTTGAGGCAGTGCAGTGTTGTGCCACACCTCTGGGGGCGCTGTATCACACAAGTGAATGAAACAAGCATTTAGTGCATGTTATACTACCAATGTACTTGTTTAATTACACATTTTCTGCATATGTTGACATTACACAGTCTGTCTGATATATTTAATAAATGTGAGCGACTTATTTAGTCTTTCTGATCGGCTATAAATGTGCAGTGAAATGCGCGGCTGAGGCAGAAAGTACCATGCCTCCCTGATAGGGGGCAGTGTTGAGCCCCACAGATACAACAAGTGCTCTTCTTCTATGCATTGAAAAGAATGAAAACAGTCCGCAGGGGAAATACAGACGGAGCAAAACCGATCTGGGTCACTCTCTTTGGCTGCCAGATTTTTGAAAATTAAAGGAAAATGAGAAACAACAGAACGACAGAGATATTTGTAGAGAAGGATGGGTGCATTGATATCATATGAAATAAAGGTAAGTTCACGCACTATTTTCAATTTTTATCAGAAAAGTGAGAAATCTGCCAAAGGAAACATTGAAATAAATTTTTAAAAATGTGACTTTGTTGAATATTCTTTTATCTTTTCTTAATGTTAGAATTAGTTATGGTTAAAATATAGCTTCTATATTGAATTTTGGATTTGTACATCCGACTTTGGTGGAGTCTGTGCCTCACAAATGTGGCGCACCTAAAAATGCCACCACGGTATTTTTTTTTTTTTTTTTTATCATTTTGAAATATTTTGATAAATAATTTATTCTATTTTCTAAAACAATTAGAAAATTACATTTTATTTGCTGTTCGGCATGTTAATCTGCCAGTATTTATAGTATTTATGCTTTCCTGAGGTGGGGACGAGAGCGGTAGTGGCGAAGCGGAACCTTTGTTTGGGGGGGCGCTTCTTCCAGGTTGGTTTTGGGATGGACTTCCGGTTTGCCTCAAACACAATTTGGAAGCTAACAGCAGCGCTCGGTCGTCATTGCTGACTTCTGTTTATTTATTTCTCAGGTCAGTATACGGTTGAAGGACAGCACCAAAACTGCCCTGTAAGATAATTACATGTTAATCGTCCAGGATCTGTCTTTGAATTACGGTTTATGTGCACCTTTTTTTACCAGTTTTGTCAGGCGGGATTAACGTTGGCTCGCTCTGAGGGCCGTTATATCCTAACGTCTCCATGGTTGAGACGTTGGTATACAACGTCTCAACCATGGACGTTATATCTGCATGTTGTTTTAATGGTATTCAGGTGGGATCAGTAACCAGATGCAGTGGGGCCTTGTGGCGGTTGATTTGTTGTCGGGCCGTGGTTGTCTTCGTCTGTCTGTGGGGTTCATTGTTGCCTGCGGTGGAGGTGGACCGGGTGTGTGAGACGGTGACAATGTAAAACATTAGTATTGTACAATGTGAAGGGTTTGTTGCTAACAAATAAAAGAAAACACAATTTGGAAGCTAACAGCAGCGCTCCGTCGTCATTGCTGACTTCTGTTTATTTACTCCTCAGATTGTGTGGCGTCACTGACACTCGGGACCTGTAACACCAGTCGTGCACGTCACCGTACGTCACTGGAAACAAGTCACTTAAAGGAGTACCAATAAAGTAGGAGATTATAAGTCAATTCATAATAAAGCCCAATCCTTCAGATTTTATCTGGAATTTTCTACAAAATTCTAGAAAAATTGTTCTGTAAGTTCAGCAAAGTTCTATGTACCAGGAAAATAGTCTTTAAGATCCAGGAAAGTTTTGAGAAGCAAAATTTGTGAAAGAACGCTTTAAGGTTCTGTTCAGTCCCATAAAAGTTCTAGCATTCTTTTTCAGTAACTTGCAATGAACCAAAGATTGTACCATGTGGAATCACACACATTTATGTAAGCTCTTAAAATTTTATTTTAAAAAGTTTGACAAATTACATGGAAAGGTTTCTTTGTTTCATATATTCCAATTTTTTAACTGCACATTTAAAAGCCCATGAACTCAACTTTGTTTCCCTCCAGTTCCTTCATTGTTGTGGTTTACGCTCTCCACTGTCATTAATTTTGTTTACAGGCTGCAGGTTTCTGCTTTTATTAGCCGGGAGAGCGCTGCCCAACTCCCAGCTCAGAGGAATGGATTTATTTTCAGAGGTTTAGGAAAGTTAATATCCAGAGAAAACGAAGGAACACAGTGAAATTAATAATAATCTGAAGGAAATAGAAGGATTTAGTCAGTAATGTTTCACTAAATCTGCACATTGTTAGCATGTGTTTTTGCAGGATAATGTGTTGTCAAGACCTTGAGTCTTTAAACAAACTAAAGCATGAGTTTGCCCAACAGTTTTTTTTTTTGTTTTGCATGTGAACTGATATTGGAAATAATCATGTTTTTGGCAGTAATCTTATATAAAATAATATGAGAAACGTAGGATTTAATTGTGTTGCCATGTTTGTTTTATTCATGTAATCAATCCCACCTTTTGACACAACGCATCCAGTACTTCTGCTGCTGACAGAGCCACTCGAACTGCTCTGCAGTCTCCTGCAACTTACTCAGGCTCCCTTTGTTCTCCTGCTGCAGTTCCTTCACCTTTAAAATACATTTTAAATAAATAAATATGATCATTTTTATTTCCCCCTGATACCAGGATGTGATCAAAACAACAAACTCAGGAAGCAGTGATTATTGCAAACTGCAAATATAGATTAGAATAACGACTTGTCATTCAGAAAGATGAGTGAGAGCGGCGGAGTCTGACATAATCTTCAATTCCCAGGGCTTTTGCAATATTTCCCTGGCTTGATCCCCTGCTAATAAATGATCTCATTAAGTTTTCACTGACTCTGCTTTCTGCTCCACTGTTCTCCTGGCCATCTGCGGATGTCTCAAAGGAAAGTTAATTACATAAGCGGATTGTTTGCTGCTTGATGGACTGGTTGAAGCCGAGGCCAACACAGGGGCCGGTCTTTGAAGCTCACAGTGAATAATAAAAAACATAAATCTACATGGTCCACAAATATACAGATGCACTAAAGCAAACCCAACACCAGTAAAGTCTCGGAAGTTGACATTTAAAAAAAAAAAAATATGTCAGTGGTATAAATTTGAGTCCTGAGCATACAGGTTTCATTATAATTATTTCCTCCATAAAACAGTCTAAATTAACTGTAAAATTGTAAAAGTTCTGCTAATTGCTGATTGTTTCATGTTGAACAACGTATCCCTATTCTGACATCTGGTGGACAAGAATAGCATTGCAACTCCAACACTGGTGCTTTAAGATTTTTTTCACAAAAAGTGGCTTTGTTTATATAGTAGACTACTGAAACTCAATGCACTGCAAAAATACAAAATCTTACAAAATATTTTTTGTGTAGTTTCTAGTGAGAATATTGGTGCACTTGAAGACAAAACTAACTTACAAGTAACTTTTAAGATACATCAGGTGGTTTTAAGTTGATAATTCCTTAGTATTAATTTTAAAAAGTATTTGTTCCGTTGATGGATTATTTCACTTATAACATGGGGAAAATCTTGTTATAAGTGAAATATTTGCCAGTGAGCCTAGTTCAATTTTAAGAAATTATTAACTTTGTGTCACTTATAAGTTAGTTTAGTCCTATTTCAAGTGCACTAAAATATGTGCACTAGAAATTAGATTAGAAATACTTGGTATAATTTCATGTTTTTACAGTGTGAAAAGACTCCTACTCTTCCTCTAAGAATAATTTCTTAACCTCTCTGTTGTTTAGAAAGATATGCAGAAAGGATCTGACCTCCTCCAGATGAGTTTTGCGGAGGTTCTTCAGCTCTTCTGTCAGACCGTCGTTGGTTTCCTGCAGCTCCTTCAGCTGCACCAGCTTACTGCGCATAGCAACCACAAAACACAGATACATTTGTTTTTCAGCTATGGTACCCAAGCTTCTTGTTTTCAGTTGAATACAATGAAAAAATAAATTTAACACGCACAATGCTAATGTTCAGTTGCTAGGAACTAGAAGAATTTGATGAAACATAAAAACAGTACTAAGTGAACTGAAGTTTATTAACAGTTGCAGGTTTTTATTACTTTTTATTTAAAGTCCAGTAAATCAATAAGAAAGGTGACAACGGAGAGCGTAAGAAGTCCAAAATGTTTTCTTAGGCCTGGACAATATGGCTGCAAAATGTATTATAATAAAATTACTTAATCGATAATTATTTATTAGTTTTTTGTTTTAAGTATCTGAAATACTGTGAAACTGGTGGCGTAACCTCTTCTGATTTATCCAGAGTTTTCACTCCACGCCGTTGTTTTTTTATTTTTAAGCAGGTATGAGGCACAGTGGTGAAGCCTTAAAGTGCTACATGTCACTCAACAGGTTGTTGCTAGGTAACCAAAGAGAGAGTGAGTTGCTAGGTAACCAGAGTGAGTGCGTTAGTTGATTCCACCAACCTTAGTTAGCTAGTCATGAAAGGTTGAGCAGCTAAAGCATGTCCTCTGCCTACATCTCCCAGAATGCTGTGCGGTTCTGGCTCAGCATTCATTGAATTCATTGAATATTGTATGAAATGTATTACTTTTTGATGTTGATCACATATTTACTGTGATTTATGTAGTTTGATTTATTTTCCAGCCCTAGTTTTTCTGAAGATTTTTTTTAAACCTACAGTCTGGTTTTCGATGCTCCAACCAAATCAGATAAAAGAACAAAACCATTATGATCAGAGATCAGTTCTTCAACTTTAAGTCAGGTACTGTTGGATCCCCCACAATTGAACATTTGCATCAAAACATGTGGTCTCTCAATTCCTGTTGGATATCGTTACCGATCACATGAAAGGCATTCGATAGCCAGATATGAGCAGTTTGTTCTCAGAATAAAGAATAAATGCTGAAAAGCTGCTGAATAAACTCTTACAGGAGCAGCAGTAGAGTCCCAACATGATGTAGCAAAGAAGGCGTAAGCAAAGCAACCTGAGGTTGAACTAAAGCCTCAACATCTTGACATCAATCAAGGTTTTTTATTAATGTTTTGTTGTGTTTTTGATGAGATTACTTCTGCATAAAATTATTGACCAGAACTTCCTGGCAGGAGAGATGCTGCACCTCAACGCTTCTATTTAAATAAAATTTAAAAAGGCAAGAAAGAAAGGTCAGAAACTGCAAATGTTACAAACATTTCTGACGGTGTCTGAGTGCACATGGCAATAACACGCTCCAGCTAGGGATTTAAGAATCACAATACATCATTAAAAGCAAAAATAAATCTAAACATTAAACCTTTTGCAGATGATAGTGTCTCTTTCATCTGTTTTCCCAAAAATATCCTACTATGAAAAAAATGTGACACAAATCAAACTGCAGGATTTAATTAGACAAAGCAAATGACAGATATTTTTTCTGACGATTTTGCATTTTATAGTTTGTTTTAATTCATTTGAAAATTAAAGAGTGTTTTAAAGCCTCTAGTTTTTTAGGATAGCTGATTTATAGCTTGTTTCAGTTTTCACTAAATGGATGCGTTTTTCTCCAGCTGTATGATCTTGTTTAGTTAAAACAGCTGGAGAGACACAAAGGAATGTGCTGGAATCAAGCTGTAAAAGTTCAATATTTGGATGAACAATAATGAAATGAAGTACTGGAGAATATATTAAAGAGAGCCAAATTTACTTTTCTAAAAACAAAATAGCAGGTTTATCTTCTCTTAGCTCTCCTGTAATAAACTCTAGTGTAAAAGTGATTATAGATCAGATTAAGCTGATTAAGGGTGTTTTCATCCCTGTTAGTCCAGAAGACTCGGTTCAACTGGGGACGTTTGTTACATTTCCAGCTGCTGTGGTTCACTTTCACACTGCACTGTCAAACCAACCAAACCCTTTGAAAAACCTGTTCGTCTCCTCGCCTGTGGTGGTGCTGCACCAACAACCTCTGAAGGAAACAACACAAAAACTTCAGAAGAAGACATGAGCTCAACTTCTTTCTTTGTGAAATGTAAACAAAAAAGGAGTAGTGTCAGATTTTAGAGATTGTAGGATTTCTCTTTTGTCTTTGGCAGAAGACCATAAGTAATTACTCTCGGTTTGTTTGTTTTAACCCAGAATTCCCTGCGCTGTGGTCGACTTCCTGCTTTTGGAGAGATCTCTGGCCTGCTTGGTGTTCACATTTACATTTGAACCGCACCAGATTTCTCTTCAACTGAACATAGTTCTTTGTTTTAAGGCGGACCAGAGTTTGCTTTTTTGGTCCGCATCAGAGTTTGGTTTTGCATTGACAGTTCACCAAACAAACTGGTATTTCTAGACAAACCAAACCAGCCTTGTTTAATCTGTTTAAAGCAGATTTAACAAGGCTGGTGTGAATGCACCCTAGCAACCAAATTTCAGGAGCAAAAGGAGCTGAAATGCGTCTACCTGCGCAGCTCTGCATGCAGTCTGTCTGTCTTTGCTGCTCGACGCTGGGCCTCAGCATGCAGCTCCTCCACCAGGCCCTCCAGCTGCACCTCAGAGCTTTGCAGACACACCAACTCTGAGTTGACCTGCTGTAGCAACTCCACATCCCGACAACTCTCCTCTGCCAGCAGGACCATCCGTTGCTGCAGGATGTCCACCAAGTTCTGCAGGAGACACTGAAGGACATGAGTAACACTCATTCCTGCAGCCTATTCAACAGATTTAATTGTGATTTAGTGGAGACTTTGAGATTTCACTAAAATATCATCACAACTAATTAAATAAGTGGCATAAAAGAGCCTTAAAGTCTGACTGAATGGGACAAGCCTCAACCTGATGTAGACTTTGTTTAGAGCACTTTAGTCACACTTTTCAAGGTATAAGATTTAAAAAGCTTTTTTTTTTCTGCATGACTTCTTGACAAGAATTTTCTGTGTATTCAGTGCAAACTTTGATGCTTGGTAGAATGTTACAGATATTTGAAATAATGAGACCAAAATTTTAAGATTTTACTGGATTAACATCCTAATCTACTGTGATTAAATGTAAAAAAAATTCAGAGAAAGTTTTATGCTTAAACAGTCAGCAAATTTCTTTAAAAGGAACTTTTAATTAACTTTGTTGTTAATTTCATTGCAAAAAAAAGCAGATTTCTTCAGTTTTATCTTTTTTTGTCATACTTGTATGTTTTAGATAATAAGATTAGACACAGATAACTTAATTAAACTCAAAAAGCAGTTTTCAGGTGATCTGTTCACATATTCAAGAATAAACAGCAACCTGGTTCTGTAATTTTTTACCAGGGATGCCAACAAGCGTGGAGGGAACTAAATATCTCTAGAACTACATGTAGAGTGAATGAATATTTTCTTCAATGAATAAGTTTTTCTTAAAGTAGACTTTTATTGTAACTTCATCACATGTTTGAGCTTTGTTAAGAACAATATTTGGTGTGAAGGTTTAAAATGAATGCTGCATCATCTGATAATGATTCTCCATCAGGGAGAACTTTGAGTCCACCTGCTGCTGACGGATCCTGTAGATGAGCCGGTCCTGGTTTATCCTGAGCTCCAGGTTCAGCTGCTCCTGCTGCAGGAGACGAGAGGTCACAGCTTCCAGTTCATTCTGCAGCTTCCTCTCCTTCTCTCTGGACACCAGAAATTCTCTTTCCAGCACTGCTGCAGCGAAAGAAAAACAACACCACAGTCAGTTTAACACGCCGAAAGACGGTGCAAGTAAGCAGCTTTATTGTTCTTAAAAAGTAGCACAAGACAAGGCAAGTTTGTTGCTTTTCGAGGCATTTTACAAAGACACCGACATTTTATTGTGATGAAATGTGAGATGTAGATGTAAATGTGAAAAAATAAGATCCTTGATTCAGTGTAATCCACTGTCACCTTGCTTATTGAGGAAGAGGAATGGCCTGAAAAGTTTGCAACTTATCTCGCCTTCTTTAGACTGATAACTTTTTAACAGTTTGCATCAAATTGAATTTTCCACCATGATTTTTCACCCTTTTTTGATCAGATCCACTTAAACGCTAAATGGATTCATTTTAGCTAACAGTTATGGTGCATTAATGTGTTTCTGACAGTGAGAAACCGTTTCAAAGGCAAGACAATGGGTAAATTACATCATATTGGAATACATGTAACTTAATTTGAATCTTTCTGTATGACAGGATTGAATTACTTATATTTTTCTGAATTTAAATGCCATTTCTTTCTGTTGTGAAGTGCATTGAGAGGGCATTTGTTGTGAATTGGCACTAACTGAATGAACTAAATCAGACTGAATCTGACACATAAGTAACTTCTTAATTGCTTTCTTAATTGGAAAAAAAATGTTTTGGCAATGATTCAGATTTAAAAGGGAATTCAAACATGGAGTGATCGAAAGCTATAAAGGAGCTTGAATATTTAAAATCTGATTGAAACATTCATGATGGCAATTTAGCTACTCCTGTGTTTTGTTTGGATTTAATTGTTGATTCTCTGTATTTTGTTAATATTTGCTATATTAAAGCTATAAAAAGTGAAACTGGTTTATTTTTGTAAAGGTAGACACTTGTAAGATGAATAACTCACACAGCTCACACGTATGCCTAAAAGCTAAGATAAATAAGCATGTTCACTACAAAACCACAAAATATTACCAGATATTTTTGTCCAGTTTCTAGAAAAAATAATGTAGTACACTTCAAATAAGACAGAAAAAACTTACAGGTAAACATTTCTAACATTCCTAGAAAATATTATTCATTTAAAACTGTTTTGTAATTAGTTTTAAACTCCTTAATTTGTGTAATCAGGTTGTAGTGTGTTGCAAATTTCTGAAAATGAGATCTGGATCTCAGTGGGGGTTTACCTGGTTAAATAAAGACAGGAAAAAGTAGCTTTTCAGCTACATATGAGCTTGTTTTCAGTAAATAATTCCTTAATGTTGATGAAAAATTATTAGTTCCAGATTGTCTCACTTAGTGAAAAATCTAGAAGTACTTTTTCATCAATATTAAGGAACTACTGACTAAAAAAAAAGCTACTATAGCTGAAAAGTTACTTCTAAGTTTGTTTGCCTTATTTCAAGTGTACTAAGATACTGGCAATAGAAAAAGCTAGATCCAAAATACTTGGTAAGATTTTGCATTTTTGCAGTCTAAACTTTACATCCAGTAAACTAAGCAGGCAGTTTTCATCTGAAAGACTCGACCTGCATGACTTACCCTTGTCGTGAGCCAGGCGGGTGCATTTGGCGGTCAGGTACTGGATCTGACTGTAGTCCTCATCCCTCTGGGCTCTGAAAAACCTCTTCATTGCCTGTCTGTCCGTTCCTGACTGCTCCAGATCTAAAACTCTCCCATCCCGATCCTTTCGGGTTGCGAGATGTGGGTGTGCCGCGTGGTCAGGAAGGACACGGTGTGCACATTTCCAGCAATGTTTAACTCCCTCACAGGTCTTAAAGGAAGCTCATACCTGCAGTGGGCGGGTTGCTGCAAATGCTGTGTTTTGTCTCCATTAATGCTTGAATCATAAGAAAGCCACACCGTCACTTGTTTCAATCCTACAGTTATAGACGTGATTTGATGCTACATGCAAATCTGTGGAGAAACTGTTGCCCCAGGCAGAGAAAGGGCTGAAAGAGTCGGGCAAGTTGTGTCTAGCAGCAGGTTTGAAAGATGGAGCCTCAGGTCAGAGCTTCATGATATGGGATTGAACAAAAAAAATAAACCTACACTGAAAAAAAAGATTAAAAATGTATTATTGTTGTGCAACATTATAGAAAAACTTGAGATTTGGTTATTTTTTTACCATTTTAGCAGCAGATGTTTTGCTATATTTCAAGCCCTGATGTAAATATTTCGTACCTTGCTGCCACTAAAATATGTCTGTTACGTGAATCCATGTTATCTGCAGTCGGGGAGAACATTTCTAGGAATGGTTTAACCTTCTGGCACTTATTCACTTCAACACCTGGTCATTACAGTGAGAAATGTTTCATTTTCTGTTTTTTTGTAGTCTGTGGACAAAAAATACATTTTTATTCAAGATTAATGGTCGTCATTTGAGGCCATTGTGGACTGCAGGCAGACTGAATACTGAATTGCATAGAAAAGTATTTTTTCTAAGTAATTAAGAGAAACTCATAAATCACAAAAAATAATTGCATCTTCATAGTTAAATTCTTAAATTGTTTATTTATGTTTATTTTGATGATTTATGGATTAAAGATAAGAAAAACATAACATTTAAATTCCCTGAAAAATTGAATATAATCTAAAAATAATAAATAAAACCCATAGTAAAATAATAACTCAATGCATAATTATTTAAAGGTGTATTATTTTTTTTATAAAACACATAATTCTGTGGGGAAAAATCTTGGTCCACAGAAAATATCAGTAAAACAAATACTGAAATAATGCATGATTTTAACATATGAAGATCACATATTACATACATGTGTACTTTTTACATCCATGTGTTTAACAAGTTATGGACATTTTTTATTTATTACAACATTTTAACATAAAATCTATGCATATTTATAAATATTTATTTGCTGGAATGTGATGCTTTTGGTCCCTACATTTCTTAATTTTCTTTTGTGAAGTTCACAAACCTTGCAATAACTGTGCAGCTGCATAAGCTGCACAGCTTCATCTATATTTATTAACTGTGACTCTCTCCTTAGCTATTAGCTATTTTTCTTATTTATTAGCCGTGTTTAGTATGCTGAATGGAGTAAGTCAATGACAGACAACATGCTAGTGATGCCCCACATGCTACTGACAGCATTCACGCTAACATTAGCATTTTGACTAATTCATTTAGCTGATTCATTAATTTTACCTTAATGAATGGTGCAAGTCTAGATTAGTTAACATTCTTGTGACTCTCCACAGGCTATTGACTACAATTTAGCTTAGCTTAGCATTGATGCTACTTTTTAGCATCAGAACTCTGGGTCCAAACCGACCCCGGTGTGGCAGGCCCCGGTCAAATTTCTTCAGGAATTTTCTAGTTGCCACTTTATTCTTGAAACGTGCAGCTTAATATCATTGATCTAATGTTTCCTGGCTCCAACACACCTGTTTCAAATGGAAATGGCTGTCTCAGCTCCAAAGTGTCTGTAGCGATTTAGAAATTATTCCTGATGACATAAGAAGCTATGAAACAATAAGAAATCTCAAATCTGTCCCTCTAAACGAAGTAATGAACTCTGGAAAATATGGAAAGCAGTCTGTGGTTAGCAGAGCATGAAAATTAGGCAGCTAGCCAGTTTCTGTGTCTAAACAATAAACCAATAACTTTTTCCTGTAAGATTCCACTAAAGGCTGATCAGAACTTTTCCTGAGATCTTATAGCCTGTAATGTGACAAAATGTGATTGAATGTAGCATATCTGAAATCTTGTGTGATGGAGGCCATATTTAGTCGGATTTTCAGATTTCTTAGTAATAAATGCTGCAGAGTTGGACGCATTATTAGTCATTCAACAGAGCGGATGTTCAAAAATGGCATTTATTAAAAATAAAAAAAGGAGAAAAAAAGGGAAATCACCATGCTGACCATCGTTCCTTCAACACAAGCGTTGTAGATAAAAAAAAAGGAACCGAGCGTTGACTCTACAAAATAAATAAATACAATATCTTCTCATCATCATGAGCAACAGAAACAAACAGAAAAACACAGAAACCCATCCCAGAGCTTCGCACCAGCCTCTGTCACATCGAAGGGCTTTCACAGCAGACTATCAAACAAAATAAACGTGAGAACATTTAACTTAAAACTGGAAACATACAGATGTTCACACCTCTGGAGGTCACCCTGCAGATGGACTTGCATACAATCAAACATTGTTATAGTCACATAAAAGTCAGTAGCAGCTTTTTTTATTCAGTGTTTTTAACAGAAACTATTAAGATTGTGTGAAGTGAAGCTTTTAGTATGATCAATGCCTTTGATCGGGTCGTGTGAAAAAAGAGAAAAAAGCTATTCATTTTAATTAGCAGTTCTGAAAATGGAGGCTAAATGTTTTGGTCAATCATATTTTGATTTCTGTAAAAACTAAATACCATGTGGCATCTAATTTTTACTGAAACTGGTTGATTAGTCCTGGCCTTGTTCACTGAATGAATCAAAAATCCCAGTTTTATGGACATGTAAATGCATCAGTGAACATCGGGGTTGTTGATGCACTTTGTTTCTAATTTAGTAAAAAGTTTATCAATGAAAATTTTTCATTATTAAATTCAAATTTACACATTTAAGTTTTTACAGTCCTTACAACGAAAATCTGAATTGGCAGTTCGGAACAAAAGAAAACAAAAAACTGGTATCAGTCAGTAAAATCCTGATCAGTGCATCTGTAGAAAAAAAAAAACTCATGTTCTCCTTAAATTGATCTGAGCAAAGTGGATTGGTTGCTGAAATTTACTTTAACTTAATGATTAAAGATTTAACCACAAGGAAAAATTTAACCCTATCTTTTTTAGAAAGCAAATAAACCCCCAAAGAGAGAGACAGTGGAACGATGCAGCAACAGTTTTTATATCTACTGACAAAATGAGGCGATCTAAAAACCAGTACATTCTCTGCAAGAACAGAGGAATTAGTTCTTTTACATGAGGCTGAAAGAACAGGAATAAAGATATTTTATACTTCTGCTGCACATCCATGTTTCACACAGCATGCACAAAAAACATTCTGCCCACAATAAGACACGAATGCTATAATTTTATAGCCTATAGAGGAAGGTACTGGCCTTTAGAATTAAATGGCAGAAGTCTGAATGCTTTGTGAATATTGGAGATTGACTTTTAGGAAGTCATCTTTTAAAATTTTCAGTCAACATTTTAATACATTTTAATGGCAGTCGATTAAAAATCGGACAGTTTCCCTGTGACAGATTTTATATATAAAACTTTGAAAAAAATCTGATTTCCTCCTTCATTCAGGAAATGCATGAAAACTAAGAACTTTCACCATTTTTTGTTAAATAAACGTATCAATCGCCACCATGCACTTTGACCATCAGTTATCTTACTTTAAGAAATAAAAACAACATTGGATGAATGCTATGAATATACGATTTGATCCATAAACAGAAATGACTTTGAAAACATCAAATAATCATAGGATGTTTTCAAAATAATTATCTCAATCCAACAAACTGCAGCACATCTGTTTTCTTTGATGTATTTTAGAAAAACAAATCTGAATTGACAGTCTAGAACTCAAAAATGGACACTGATATTTATCGTTACAGTTTTTAGATTTTCTGCTGTTTTAACTAGTTCTATGGCGTAGACATATTACAATGTTAGTGCAATTTATTTAAATTTGAATATAAATCTCTACGTCTGATAACTAATTCAGAATTTCTGATCAGTTTAGAATTTTTAGAAAGAATAATTAAAATCCCCTGACAGATCTATTATGTTGGCAACCTTTAAAATCATTCAGCACTTTTTATATCTTGTTTAATCTGAACACACTATATGAAGTGTCAAATTGAGGTCAGAGGAATTAAAAGTTGTATTATTTAACAGAAACTCCTCCATATATTGTCTGTCTTTTGTGGTAATTTGGTGGTTTTGAGTTGCTAAGGAGAACATTGTGTACGTTTTTAGAATAAATAGTATTAACTCTGAGGAAGAATCTGTGATTGTGAGATAATATGTCTGGGAATCTGCCAGAGGAAGAGACACCATCAATGCTCCACACATAATGGAGAAAACGTAAATAAACGATGCAGCCTGAAGATCCAAACCTTCCCCTCGGAGGAGAGCTGCATTCAGGCTGCAGCTTAACTCCATGTTTAGATCCTAAAGCAGTTTAACGGCCTCAAGCTGAAATGCTGGAGCAAAATGTCACAGACATCAGGGACAACCTCCAGAGTTAAAGCAGTGAATGCGCTGGAGTTTTTATTCTGGAAACGGAGCAAATGTGCAGAAAATCCAAAGCAAATGTGCTTAATTAACACGTAGGCAGGTTCATTGATACGATCAAGGAGTCAGATTGCAATGTTTAAAGGTTGTTAGTGATAATTAGGCGCCGTTTGTGTGGTTTTTCTAACAGCGCTGCTGTCCTGAAGCTAAGCTAGCTGCTGAAAAAAGCAAGGATTTTCTTGCTTTCTGGGCGTTACAGTGCAGATCTCTCACACGGTATAATCAGAGCAAATAGATGCTAAGTAACATGGTAATAAAATCTGATGTCTGGGTGCGTGTTAGCCTGCTGTTCTTTCTCTTGGTGTCATTTGCTAATCAAAAAAAGGTTTAAATGTCATATGTCGTCATGTTATAGAGGCAGAATAAATTCATATCTTGAAAGTATGAAACGTTAAGTTTCTGTTGACTTTCAAAGCATGTGGCAAATTTAAAAAGTAATGAGTGTGTTTGTGAGCATAACGTTTATCAGGTGGGAAAATGCATTGTTAGTAGTTATTTTATCTTTTAATGCCAGTACTGAATATCTGCTGATGCCTGCATATTGCATTAAAACAATCCTCTGAAAGGTTTTTCCATGACAATTAGATAAAAAAAGTATTGTTTTTTCCTTGGTGTCTGAGCCAAATGAAGGAGAGAACATCTGTTCTCTGAGATACAAGCCTGAACCCAAGTGAAAAGGAAAAGCCACATATGACTTCTTTGAAAGACGCTCATTATTGATTCCTGCCCTAACAGTCAGGTTCTCACCAAGTGTCAAAGCTTAATGTGAGTCACTTTACATTTACAGAAGATGTCAAAATCTGCGCTATTTTAGCAAAATGTCACCCTTTAATACCAACGGCAACTTGCTATGTTGTTCTTTATGACTCAAGCAGTAGGTCAAATAAAGACAAGGAGAAATCTCACAGTACACAGAACAAAACCTAAAACAAAATTTAAAAAATAAAATCATAGTACAAGTCAGCATTTTCCATCTTTCTTGTGTTAATTCAACATAAAGCAGGCGATTTAAAAAAACAAAACAAAGTATTGCACTGGTCTGGTGTAAGTCTGTGGATGGGTGGTCATCATATGAATAACAACAACAACCAAACAGTAATACTATAATAATAATAATTAATAATAATAATAATAATTGTAATGCTAATAAAAACAGTTCAGACTAAGGTCCCCCCTTCCCTGCCGCTCTCCTTCATTTGGCCGTTTTACCACTGCTGCCAACTGAAGTCGTCGTTGGAGCCGAAGACCAGGAAGAAGCCCAGGATGGTCCCGAAGATGACTACATTACCTGTTAACACGAGCGCGCACGCTCCCCAGGCGATCTGCAAAAAACCAGCGCATTCACAACTCCGGTCAGACCAGCAGAGCGTCTAAACAGATGAATCAACAGACACATTTAAAGTAACCTACTATGCAAAATTCACCTTTTGCACATTTTTGTTCTTCCATTTGGGTTAAAAAAAACACCCAGGTATTTTTTGCTAATATGAGAGGAGAGGAGAATTCACATTTTGGAGGTTTTTATGCTTCCATTTGGGTTTCTACTGCTTCTATAAACATTCCAAGCACTTAAAAAAAAACACCCAGATGGTTTTAGTTTTTGGCAATAAGTTGATGTTTTTTGGTGCCTGGAAAATGAGCCATTTCAAAAACCTTCAGAATGTATCTCACAAATCAGCAGGCACTGCACAGTTACCTAGCAACCCCAGCGAAGCCCAGCCGGTTACCTAGAAACCCAAGCTGAGCTCCAGCACATTTGGTCAGCTGGTTTTACCGCTGTATGCTCTGCACAAACAAGTGATTTGTTGTTGACTTACCATGCAGAAACCACTTGTTGCATTCTTATTGGTTGTGCAGGAGGCTCTACGTCTGCTTTTCAAAGATGCAAGGTTGTATAATTGCATATCTGTTTGGATCCATTTTTATGTGCAAGTGTAAATGTTGAGCTGGGGGCCTGGCCAGCAGCAGTTTATTTGATTTTAAAGTGACAAGATGCCATTTAAAGCTCATTCTTATATAATTATGTAGAACTGAGCAGACTAAAATTATATTATCTAAGAATGATTTTGTGCAAAAAATGTAATGAACATGTTTTGATAGCCCATAGACTAATCTTAACCCGTTTAAGAAAACATAATAAGTCACCTTTAAAATTATTTTTAGAACCATTTTCTTTCCACTTTACAGTTTTTCAGTACTTTGGTGTATCAACTAAAATCCTTAAAAAAATAGACAGAACTGAACAGACTAAAATCTCACTATGAAAGAGTGATTTTGTACAAAACATGTAAAGAACATGTTTTGTACAGCCCATTTCCAAAGAAGCATAATACGTCCCCTTTAAGGTTTCTCTCTGGAAGAAAACCAACATAAAGACATTTAGTAACAACCAAGTCTCCATGACTTACCACTTCAGCTCTAGCAAAGACGATAGGGAGGCCAAAGGCTGAGATGACGATGCCCGTCGTGAGGAAGATGGCCAGCTCTTT
The DNA here is from genome assembly GCA_903067095.1 of Girardinus metallicus. NCBI lineage: Eukaryota > Metazoa > Chordata > Actinopteri > Cyprinodontiformes > Poeciliidae > Girardinus > Girardinus metallicus. The sequence goes on from CAEGAE010058599.1 coordinate 108,265, forward strand.
GCAGGCGTTGCTGGCAGAGTCTGTGTCATCAACCACCCGCCGCGAGATGCAGTAAGGGATGGGCGAGAGGATGTAGAAGAAGAGGAGGAACAAAGGCCAGTATTTGCTGCATAAAAAAAAGGAAGCAGGACAAATGAAGGAGACATAAATACACACATGCTTTGGTGATGCAGGTCAGAGATTGAATTACCAATCTTTTGCCCTTATTAGACTATTTTTAACTTGTTAAGAGTTTCATCAGTACATGATTTGTGTAACTATTTCTCAGACTCAGACGTCAAGTTTGGTTTGTTATCCAGTTTGTGTCGGGACAGCTTGTTGAAAATCATCAACCTTCTACTACTGCTAGATGAAGAGAGAGAGGCTTTTTAATATTATTCTCTAGCAAACAGCAGACAGATTGAATTACTGGGATGTGCGTCTATTGATAATATTGCACAGATCTGCAGTAAATGCTTTATTGCAGGAACATCTTTAAAAAATGTGTACTGTGATCTGGCCTTGGAACTGCAACCTCCAGGGTTTCTGCCCATTTTTCCTGTAAACTCAATTTTTGAGACTTTTTAGTCCTTTATAATCACTTTAAAATATAAAACAGCATTCACAATTAGTTTGTGGCACATGTTTCCAGAGTGTGCAAACTTTACATATAGCACAGCAAAACCTAGAATGAAAGAAGAGATGATTAGCAAAAACGGAAGGGAAGGACAGAAGGAAGGAAATAAAAAAAAAGATAGAAAGAAGGGAAGCAGAACAAGAAATGAATAAAGGTAGAAACAATAGAAAAACAAATAAACGAAGAAAGAGAATCAAAAAGGAGAAAGAAATGAAGGAGGACAAGTGATGAATAAAAGAAGGACACAACGAAGGAAAGAATGAAGAACATAAGTAAGATATGGAAAAGACAAAAAAGAAAGATTGAAAGAATGCACAAAAGAAAGAAAGAAGAAAGACTTATTTCTTTCTTTTGTGCTACTAAAGGAAAAACAAAAGGAGGGACAGAAGCAAGGCCAGGAGGAAGAGCGAAAAGAAAGAGGAAATGTTACGAGGGAGTGAAGAACGGAGACATAAGAAAGGAAGAATTAAGAGGACACAAAGAAGGAAGAAAGGTAGGACTATAGGTAGGAAACAATGAATGATTTAATGGAGGGAGAAATGTATAAAGGAAGGACAAAACTTTTATACAATGGAATAGTGAATAGTCTGAACATAAATATATTTGTCCATTCAGATGCGGAAAATGTGAAATCAAAATTTTGAGAGACTAAACGTCCTCTTTTCACATTCTGCCCGGGGCATCCGGAGGGCATTTACACACAAACTATAAAACGACTGAGTGAGAGTTCATCTATTGAATTGATTGATTGGCTTTGTGATATCATATTATTACAGATAAATAATTTTTTTGTGTAATTTTTGTCAAGTCTGACTGAAAAAGTTACCTATTGTTACGTACTACTTTTCTAAAACACCATTTCTATTATCATTTATATCAAGATATCTTAAAGTGATTTTTGCACTTGGTGACTTATGAAATGTATTTAACTATTCTTTCTAACCACACTTTAAATATGCAACAATCAAAAGTCTAATTAAGTAAACAGAGTGTGATTGAAGTGTTTTCAGGACTGTTACTACTTTATTTGGACATCAAAATCTGGTCACCCTAACAAAATCAATATTTTTCCAGGCTGCACTGGGATCACACATTGATTCCCACACCCCCTAACACAGTGTGTGATGGTTGTACTCACTCGTATACTGGGAGGGCACATCCGAGCATGAGGAACATGAGGCCGATGGCCCCTCCGAAGGAGAGGCTGATGAGAGCTGGAAAAGAGGCAGAGGATTTCAGACTCAGTTGGCATCACAGTAACACCGCAGAACCGGCTGAGGACCGAGGCTTTTATCATGTGATGGTCGAGCTGATTTCACGTGGAACCGCTTGTCGAGCTATTAGGAGCTGCTGGCTAACAACAGCCGTTAATCCGAGCAACGAAATTAGCAACGAGAGCAGCTCAGGGGAAAACGCGGGCTAACAAGAGCGACATTAACTGCGGTGTTACACGTTATTTACAACATGCTAATAACCGTGGAAGCTGGGAAACAGACGCTTAAAAACACTGCGGGTGATTCAGCTAGATTCAGTGAACGGCGGAACCGTTGCTAATATACACCCTCCGTTAGCTGGATGGGTGTTTTAAACGCATCACTCTTCTCCTGCGCATTTTAAAGCCGCTTCCATTTAAATAAAAAGGAATCGTCAAGGAAAGCCGGGGCGTTTTTTATACCTTTGATCCCGGCCATTTCTCCTGGACAAAAGCTCGACACACTGCCCTGACGGATGACAACAGTACCCCCTCTTCTTCTCCTCCCCCTTCTCCCCCTCCTCTACGGATGAGGAGTTCCGAATATGGGGCTTTCGCGTGTTACTGCTACAATCGGAATTTTACATTTTCACATAAACACTAGCGGATCGACCTCTTTATTCTTAAACTTAACTACTCTTTTTTTTTTTTTTTTAGCAATATTCAGTCAAGTAAGGTTCATTAGCACACTTAAGTCCACGGTTACACATTTATCTTCTGTATCTCATGTATCTTAAATTTAATCTACATCCATCCATCCATTTTCTGTACACCCTGGTCCCTACAGGGGTCGGGAGGGGTGATGGTGCTTATCTCCAGCAAACATTTCGGGCGAGAGGCGGGGTACAGCCTGGGCAGGTCGCCAGTTTGTCGCAGAATTTAATCTACAATAAATACAAATATATTATTACACATAGCTAGTGGGTAACTAGTTACATTTACGTGCGTAACTTTGGGAAGAAAATACTTTTAGCAGTAGTTTAACTGCACTGTACTTTTTAATTTTACTTGAGTAGCTTCACTAAATGACTGTAATTTAAAAGTGCAAACACTTGCATTTGACTAGAATTGACTAATTATAAAATGTGTTGCAGAAGTATTTACCTTTAGTACTTCTTCATAGTTTTTTCTACATTGTGACTACAAACTTTAATGTGATATGATATGCCAGTTCTAAGTAGAGTTAGATTTTGTTGTTATAAACAAGCCTTTGTGTTCTGCCTCTTGTGTCAAGAGCTGAACATTAAAATTTCACATTTGGAGCTCCCTGTTTGAAAGACAGCTCGGCCTGCTGTCTGTTTTCACATTCTGAAATGTGTATTCCGATTTTAATCGGTGGCTATGAAGGCGTCATGTGACTGCGACAATTTCAAATGAAAAATGTTAAAGAAAAATATTATTTGCTTCACCAAAGTAAACCTGCATCAAATATCATGGCTGTATTATGTTCGTTCTTTAATGTGTAAATTTAGATTTAAAAAAAAAAAATACTTGGTTTCTAGCCCGGAAGTAACACATTTTACTTCCGCCTGTCTTGTCGGTCCATTCAGCAAAGATGGCGAGTGGAGGGGTGGCCGTGGCTTCGCTGTGGACCGAAGTGAACCGCTGCGGACAGAATGGCGACTACACCCGAGCTCTGAAAGCGCTTTCTAAGAGTAAGAGTCGATTCCTGACAGGGCAGTCTTTAAAACCCGAGCCGCGGTCGATGTTAGCGTCATACTCTGCTGGGAATCATTGCTACTTAATAGCATGTTGCTAAGCAAAAAAAACTGTCAACTCTGAAAAGAGAGACACAGCTTTTCAATTTTTATTCTTTGATAACCTCAGTGTTTTAGTTTATAAACAGACGAGGAAGGTGTGCTGTGTATCATTTTAGGTCACTGTTGAGTTAAATTTTCTCACTAGATTTTGCACCGGTGTATTCTGACCAATGACGTGTCCCTAGCCTGACCTACTGTTGAGCTAAGAGGAGTTGGTTACCACTTCAACTTTCACATTTTGATTTCAAGTCAAAGTCAGATCTGTAAAAACTAAAATAATAAACACACATACGCATATTCGACATTGACATTTCGTAGTTTTGCATAAGTAGCAAAAGAACATGATACTGCATTGCATCAATATAATACATATTTCTTATATCACGTAATGGTGAATAGCATGGAAAAAAAGATTAGTGCACTTATAATTATTAATTAGGTCTTCAGACAATTAGGATATTATGTTGTTGTGATGTAGTGTTCTGTAACTGTGCATGCCTCGTTGTTTACAAACTAAAACTGGGTTGATAATTCAGATGTAATTTGATCATTTTCTTGCTTTTACTATTTAATTTAATAACTTGTTTTTCTTTTCTCCACCTCTGCTATAGTTCTGCATGAGAACAGGGACGATGTGACGGCCCTTCACTGTAAGATTGTTTGCCTTGTTCAGAATGGGAGCTTCAAGGAGGCTCTGAACGTCATGAACACTCATACCAAAGTGCTTGGGAGGTAAATGACTACCAAAATATTAAATTGTTTATGTTTCACATAGGGCTGCAACTAACAATTGTTTCTGTATTCTACCGATTTAACAATTAATTGGCACATCCTGCAGATTTTTCATTTAAACACTTAAGCCTTTTTTATACAATATTAGAAATACAAAAAAAGATGAAAATAAACCTTTTATTAACTAAGATGCAATAAAAATGTGTTTTCCACACTTGGTCTTTTGTTGCTCCAGTTAAAAAATACTTTAACATGTGAGAAACTCATCCCACTGTGCTTGACTTAACATCAGTACAGTGTAGGACTAATCTGTGGAATGTATTTTCAATTAATTGATTAATAATTTGATAGCAAAAGGTACTTTATCTGAGATCTTTCTTATACATAATTTGAACCAGGTGAATTTAAAACTGTGTCACTTGAGGCGTTTTGGGGATAACATATTTACAGACAGGGTTTTTTATATCTGAAGAGCAAAATGTATATATTTTGTGCAGTTTTGACTTAATTACTGCTCTGATTATGTAATTTCAGCAAATTAACTTTTTTGAGTCTGGGTGCTCCATTTAACGATGAATTAATTATATGTTGAAAAAATAAACATAATCATAGAAACCTTCAGTTTGTGGAACAAAAGAACATACAGTTTGATCAGAGTGGATATTTAAACTGAGATTTTGAAACTGTTTGAATCTGGGAAGTGTAATTTTCTCTCTTTTTTTCTTTTTTTTATATATTAGTGAGGTTGTATTTGAGAAGGCGTACTGTGAGTATCGGCTGAACAGAGTGGAAAGTGCACTGAAGACCATTGAAAGTGCTCCTGACCAGACAGACAAGCTAAAGGAACTTTATGGTCAAGTGGTGAGACTGTTTAATGTTTCTACTGTTGTCTTTTCTTGGAGAAAATTGTACTTATTATTGTTGTTCATGTAGTTTGTATTTCTGATATGCGTCAATATAAATACACATAATTACACCCACTAATGTCCTGGTTTAAGTTTCTACTAAATCTCAGTAATGGCGTCACGGAGACAGAGATTAAGCTTTTATTGTTCAGTGTAATGACTTTTCCTGTTATACTGTGGCTTCATTCTTCCTGTTCAGATGCTATTAGTGTGTCAGATGATCTGAACTCTTCTCTTTGTGTAGCTGTACAGACTGGAGCGTTACGATGAGTGCAAGACCGTCTACACAGACCTGATCAGGAACTCTCAGGATGAGTACGAGGAGGAGAGGAAGACCAACCTGGCTGCCGTAGTGGCTGCGATGAGTCAGTGGGAGAAGGCGCCGGTGGTAATGCTCAAACACACACAAAGATCACATTTCATCTTTTTTTCCTTTTTTTCACTACAAAACATGTAGAATTAACAATTATCTACAATTTTGATGAGTTTGGTATTTTTAAAAACTTTTTTTCATATTGGGTCGATTCAGCTTGCTTTTCGCAGTTTATGTTTTTATTTATGTTTTTGTTTGTGACACAAGATATAGCTATGAGAATTGTATATACAGTGAATAATAGAGAACATACTTATTGTTTATTCAATCAAATATCTTGAAATAAGGGATTTGGTTAAAGAGATTGTTGCCAATTCATTTACAGAAGTTTTTTGTCTTAAACTCAAGTGACAGAAATAACAGAAGGAAGTATAATTTCAAAAATAAAACTGTGTATGACTTTAAAACAATTGTGTATGGAGTGAAATTATGGAATAGTTTGAATGAGAAGTTGAAAAAATGCTCTATTATGAGCCAATTCAAAACACTTTAAGAAAAAATTATTAAGTCTTATACACTTTAGAGTCGGCAATGGAGGGAATGATATACGGTTTTCAGCTTGCATTGTTAACTTAATGTGAAATTTTATTTTGTAAATATTGAGAAAGGGCTTATGCAAGTGAATTTGTAAATTATTTATGACATTTGTAAAATTGAGTGAATAAACTCATTGTTTGTTTTATATTCATTTATTTTTGAGAAAAGCTGAACACTAAACGTTCATCAATGGTCAGAACCGAATTAAACACCCAAAAATTCACAATAAGCTGAATATTGTTGCTGAGATCAGAACTTTAAGTTGCACGAGTGCGATTTTATTATTGTAGTTGTTTTTAAAAAACTGATCTGGAGTCGATCTCGTTTCCTTTGTAGGAGGATCTGGGTCTTTCCGAGTCGACATATGAGCTCTGTTACAACACTGCCTGCGCTCTGATTGGTCAAGGACAGCTGACGGAGGCCTTCAACACACTACGGCAAGCAGAAGGTCAGCATGTTTATCATTACTCACCTAGTCAAACTGCTACGTTTCCATTCATGTTTAAATCAAGTGTTTGATATTAACAGGTTAATATTTTTCTGGTTTTGGCAGAACTTTGTAGAGTCTCATTGGCAGAGGATTCTGTAAGTCATCGCTTTTACTTTGTTTATTACAAATAATTCCAGATGCTATAAATGCCTGTTGTTATCCTGTAAGTTTGTAAAGTTGCGAATTATTGAGAAAATAACAGGTTTGAGAAGATTATGAAAGCTGTTGCTTATTATTCTTGAATAGTTTATTATACTAAAAGTACACGAGAGGGCATATCATGTATTGTAAATTTATAATGTTTGTTTTTGCAAATATATAAAATATTTTTCAGATAATTGCACACAGAATCTATCTGCTAAAATAAGATCTCCTGACTTTAATTCCTTATTGGAGAATTTTACCCAATTAATTTCTTTCACTACAGATCATGTGACTAGACATTTGCTTTTGATATATAAATTGATCAAAATAAAAGCAAATGTCAATCATTGCAAACAATATTTCCATTTATTAGTAATCAGTTGTCAATGTGGACAATTTTTAAATGAGACTTTTGCTTCAAGCAGCTTTATTCCTTAATTTTTTTTATTAATCTATTGTTTAGTGTAATTTTAAATCAGATTCCTCCAAGGAAGCTCATTCATTTATATTTTAATATATTTTATTACACTGAAGTTTTGTATTTATTCCACAATCACAAAATAAATTGCACACAAAGATTTGTTCTATCAAACTATAAATTAATTATATGCAAAATGTTCCACGTCTTATAGGACAGAAATAAATTAAATTAAGCTTTTTTTCTTTTTTTTTTACAGGTGTTTAGAAGTTAATAAAATAGACCTCTCTCTAGTCATTTTATACCTTTTGAATGTTATAACTGAAACTTTTTGAGCTAATTTTAAATCTTTTGTTCTGTTTAATAACTACAATCGAGACTATTACAATATTTATATTTATAAAATTGTGAATTAATTTGATCATTCGCTTTAGAGGCATTTGACTTAAAATCAGCTATTGTTTTTGTGGTTTTTAGATCATTTAATTTTGTCACCAGACAGCTATCGTTTGTCTGTCTGTTTCAGGACATGACTGAGGAAGACATCGAGTCGGAGCTGGCGGTCATCCATTCTCAGATGGCGTACATCATGCAGCTGCAGGGCCGAACAGACGAGGCTTTGCAGCTCTACAACCAGGTCATCAAGCTCAAGTGAGTCCAGACTCTGCACAAGACATGCTACTGAAATGATACTAGTGTTAAAAATATTTTAGCTTGAGGCGCAAAAAATTAATTGACTTACGAGTGTTGATTAATAGTTTTTTTTTTGGTTAAAATTAGTTCTAATCGATTAGACCTTATTTCAGTGTTGTAGTTTGGCCGCCATCCATCAGGGGGCGCCGCTGGTCATCCGTAAGTGGGCCCAGAAACAAAGATGGCGGCCGCACCTGAACCAGTCCGGTGTGGGTTTAAAAACTCACTTTATGCGGTTCTGTTTACAAATATAAAAACTCAACAAGCTAATTAAGTTTAATCCTAATGGCGCTCATTCAGCCGACTTGTCAAAAAAAAAGACTAATATGAAGATGAGGATGTGATAAAATAAAAGCTGAGAAAATTTGTAGCATCATGAAAAAAAAACATGATTTTGATGGAGCAAAGATTTAAAATTGCTTCAAGAGCTACAGTCGGTACTCCTGTGTGAATATCTGTATGTTCAAGGGGAATTTAGTGTTTCATACTTTATTCTTTTAATCTTTTATTTTTCTATTCAGCAACCTGAGAGGTACCTGTTTTGTTATATCTTTAATGTTTTGTGATAAACATAATTTTCTTCTTTTTCAGTATTTAACACAGCTGATACAAAATGATGTCAAAATATAAAGCTTTTTGTTTTTAACTCCACATATTATAAAACAATTAGCCCTTTATGTAATGGAAATGCAGATTATTAAGAACATGACCACCTCAGATCAGCTCATTTTAAACACAGTATTTCTCGTTTTAACATCTTGAATGGCTAATCCACGGTAATCTGATCTGGTTTACCTGCAGGCCTTCTGATGTCGGGCTTCTGGCTGTGACGGCCAACAACATCATCACAATCAATAAGGTAGGGATAGAGCTAGCCATCCTAAAGTGAAACCTCCTCAGCTAAAAACCCCTGATAATAACACCCTTTCTGTTCTTTTAGGACCAAAACGTGTTCGACTCAAAGAAAAAAGTGAAGCTGACAAACGCTGAAGGTGTGGAATACAAACTGGCAAAGAAGCAGCTGCAGGCCATCGAGTTCAACAAAGCGCTGCTGGCCATGTACACTAATCAGGTGAGGAAAATGCTCTGATTTCATCCACTTCTTCTGGATTTTATGCATCTGTTATAATCCGGTTTGGCTTTGTGGTCTGGATCCAAACAGGCCGACCAGTGCAGGAAACTCTCGTCCAGTCTTCAGTCTCAGAACCCGGGTCACCCTCGACCCGTCCTCATCCAGGCGGCTCAGCTGTGCAGGGAGAAGCAGCACGGCAAGGCGGTGGAGCTCCTACAGGTGAGCATCCTGATTCACAGCCGTCACGTCTGGATGAAATGTTGCAACATGAAATGCTGCCTACTACTCAGATCAATAGTAGGCCTGAAACGATTAATGGTGATGAATCAGTTATTGAAATAATCTTAAACTAATTTAGTATATAGACTCAAGAAAGGCAGTTTGCTGAAAAAACACCACCATCAGAGCAGAAATTAAGCCTAAACAAGATAAAATATGTATTTTTTATATTTAAGATGATGAAAAAAACATCTTTGTTTGTAAATATTTTCAACACAGAACTCCTCAAATGGAAATTTTAGCTGCACTCGCTTCAAATTCTGAAAAAATCTCCTATTTATTACTTAATCAGTTTATCCATAAAAGTCAGATTCCTGATAAATATACTGTTTATTTACAGAGACGATGTGCAGTATTTCATTAACCATTTTAGAAGAGACATGCATGTTACCAGGTTATGACATAAAAGTGCTAATTTCCACCTGTCGTCTCTGGATGGGTTGATGCAACAAAGTATAATTTAACAGATCATTAGTTGATGAAAAACCTGTATAATAATTAATTGCATACATGTCTGATAACTCATTATTCAGATCTCACTAAAACCAAGCAACTACAAAGAGACAATTCCAAAAACTACTTTTTTTCCCTTGCCTTTATTAATAATGAGTATAAACCTTCTTATTTATTTTTGCCAAATGTGGAAATAATTTAAAACTAGAACATGTCATAATCTCACATGGAAACATTAAGATGACTGTTATTCTTTTTCTACTGTTCTTGGAAATATCTGCTTGTGTTTGAGGATCAATGATTTAAACCTTTTTTGTTTGTTTTTGTTTTGCAGCAATTCTCAGAGCAAAATCCAGAAAGCGCATCTGGCATTAAACTAACAATGGCACAACTGTATCTAGTACAAGGTACCGACCTGCTGCAGAAGAAATTTCCTTTTATTTTACGCTTATGTTTTAGATTCGGGAGTCATTCATCTTTAATGTGTTTAACTCGTAGCAAGAAGACAAACCCCAAAAGTAAAACCCGATTTTGATGCTTTTGCTGTTCAGGTCACGTTACAAAAGCCTGTGACGTCCTCCGATCCATTGAAGAGTTCAAGCACAAAGCAGGAATGGTGAGAATATTAAATATTTACTCTTTTTGGGACTGCTACATTATGAAGGGTTTTTTGTAAAACCAAAGTAATCTGGTAGTTTTGATTTTACTTGAAATGTGTTCATTGTTGTAGATTTCAGCTCTGGTAACCATGTACTCCCATGAAGAGGATATCGACAGCGCTATCGACGTTTTCAAGCAAGCTATAGAGTATTATCAAGCTGAACAGGTTAGTAGGTGTTTTTTAGCTTCGTTTCCTTAATGTTGCCTCGGAAACAACAGCAAAAACACAACCTCGCTAAGTATTTTTGCCTAGTTCTAATACAGATACCCTAGTGCACTTGAAATGGGAAACATTTACATTTCAGCAACATATTGGAGCTTGTTTTAAGTAATTAATAATTTCTTAATATTAATTAAAAAGTTTGCAATCCCTCATGTTGTAAATGGGAAAAATTTCCCAGTGGAACTAATACTTTGTTAATCAAAACACTGTTAAGTATGAACAGTAGAAGTACCACTAATAATGGCGTCTTTGGTATTTATAAAACATTTATTCACAATTGGAATTTATTCAATGTGAAAAAATTAAAGGTTGGATTTCTTTCCAGTTTTCAGTGTAATTTTATGTTTCTGCGACATAAAATGAAATTGTTTAAGGCTTTTCCACATCTTTACCACTAATTCTTTTTTTCCCTTAGTATTCCAGTTGTTTCTGTGCGTTTCCGCTATACTTCTTCTATTTATTGAGATATATTTATAATTATTTTTATTCAATTATTTAACTTGCCTTCGAGATTTGCTGTTTTTTAAATTTCATGGTTCTTTCCTTCGTGCACAATGTAATCAAATAAATTCAGATTCTGAGCCGATAACGTTGAAGGAGGCTGTAGGTACTTGATGTCAGGATCATGCTTCAGTTGGTTTACGGCAAAGTGGATTTATAAAAGTCTCAGCAGACTTTCTTCTTCACAGCCCGGATCTGCTGCACATCTGGCTCTGGTGCGAGAAGCTGCAAACTTCAAACTGAAGCACGGACGTAAAAAAGAAGCCATCAGTGACCTGGAGCAACTGTGGAAGTGAGTCCTGCAGAAACACTCCCAGATTTTGTTCCAGATGAAAGTTTTTTTTACAGCAGCAAAACTTACATTTTCTTCTTTTTGACACAGACAAAACACAAACGACGTTCACACGCTGGCACAACTGATTTCTGCTTATTCTCTGGTGGACACGGATAAAGCCAAATCGTATCCTTTGAAAGTTATTTCACTCATGTTAACTTGATGTTGTAAATCAAGCATTCTTTGGTTTTTGCTGCTTAAGATAATAATTTACTTAGTGTTGGCTTCCCCCTCACACACCTGCCTTCCTGCCTGCATGAAACTTTTTTCTTTATGAACATTTTCACTCCTTCTAACCGGGCAGCAGCAGCTAATCTGAACTCTTCCTCAATCTGTCCCTGGTCACGCCTCTCTCATCCTCCTCCTCCTTCGACGATAATAAAGCCCCTGAATCGCTAATTCCCTCTCCTTGTCCGCTACTGAATCTCCTCCAACGGTCACAGTTAGTGTGGTAATTAACCTATCGGTTAGTTTGACACATTTTTCTGAATGGGCTTATGCATTTTTTAGCTTTTGTCGTAGTTTTTCTGACCCGCCCCGTCTCGTATCCACTCATTTTCTCGGACTCCGGTTAGCAGCTAACCGTTAGCTGAAATGGCGCTATTTATAAACTTAGGGGTGGGGGGCGGGGCAAGGAGTTTGAGGGATTTCATTGGATAAGCCCCATGTCCGTCAATAAAATCAACCAATGGGCTGTCGCGATAAAAATTTGATTTAATATGGGTTTTTTGTGTAAATTATGACGGCGTAGGGCCGCCAAATATGGACATTATGTACATCAGTCTGGACTCCAGACGGTCAGTTCTCCCCTGGACAGAAGTTCAAACTGAATGCAGCTTTTTTTTTTTTTTCTGTTCAAATTGACAACTACTTTTTACTTTAACTTGAATAATTTTATTATGAAGTATGAGGAAAAAATTCTGGATTTTCTACCCACTGAGTGAAAAACAAATACATTTTAACCAAAGATTCACTAAAGTTTCATAAGTTTTTTTATTGAAAGAAACTTATTTAAAAATGTTCCTTTTGCCTGATTTTATTTTTACTTATATGAATTATTGACATTTTTCTCAATAATTTCCTCTAACTTTACATTGTAGTTCATCTGATGATGTAATTTTAAATATTAAATGAATGATAATTTGACCAGTTACCCAGTACTTGACCAGACCTTTTGCCACTTATGTTTTTAACTCTTAAGTAATTTCTCGAATGGATGCTTTTTACCTTTACTTGAGTAAAAATATGTTGAAGCAGTGCTACTCTTGAGTAGATATTTTGGGGAACTCTGCCCACCTCTGATTATAGTGAATTGAAACGGTCTTTTTTTTTTAGCTCATTTGTGTTGTTTTTAATTCAAGTGTGATGCTGGAAAATTTTTAAAATGTCCCTGGAAAATGCTTGAATTTTACTGGTTGCAGGTCAAACAAGGTGAAGGTTTTTGTTGAGGTTTGCAGTGAGGCACTGCAGCACAGATTTGTTGAGCGTCCTTAACGTTTGTCTCCAGTCTGAGCAAGCACCTGCCGTCTGCAGACACCATGTCCTTCAACGTGGACGTGGACGAACTGGAGAACTCTCACGGCGCCACTTATGTCAGGAAAAAAGCTGGCAAAGTGGTCGGAGAAAGCCTTCCCAAGGAAATTGGGTAAAATCTTTACACCAAAAAGTAGTGCTTGATTTGTAATAATCAATAAATACTGATAATTTATTTTTCTTTCAGCCAAGGTGAGGTCAAAAAGAAGAAGAAAAAGAAGAAAGGTAAGTCGATGTTCATGTTTCCTACTTCTTTGGAAGATAGAACCGATCCCACGTCATTTTTTCTTTTTTTTTTTTTTTTTTTTAAGGGAAACTTCCTAAAAATTACGATCCCAAAGCGACGCCGGACCCGGAGAGGTGGCTTCCGATGAGGGAGCGCTCCTACTACAGAGGCAAGAAGAAGGGGAAGAAGAAGGAGGCGATAGGAAAAGGCACACAGGGAGCGACAGCAGCAGCTTCAGCCGAGCTGTGAGTGAACGAACCCGCGTACCGTTTTACAAAACATCATCAAAACAGGAACAGAACTGCTGGAGGTTCTGCCTGCTGTTTAGTCCTTTTATAATGTAGATCTGGTCTGAATCTTCTTACACTAAATAAGAAATGATCATTAAATAAAACATTTCAGGTACGTTAATCTAGAAGTTCCCCATGCCTTAAAAAATTATATAAACAAAAAAATGGGAAAATATTTTTACTTTTACCCATCCTGTTCGCATGTTCAGTGTCTTTTTGATTTGCTTTGTTTTGGAACATTTGATGGTTGTTGGTTCTTTAGTCTACCTAAAACAGAACTAATCTGAGGTGCTGGACCTTAGATTACAGTGCAAAGCCACTAATCCTGTTGTCAGAATGCCGTCTGGAGGTCAAACCTTTCAGTCTCTGTGACCTCTGTCTGACCACAGTGCGGTTCTTCTTTTTTTTTCCAGTGACGCCAGTAAAACCGCCACTAGCCCCCCGACGTCTCCCAGACCCGGGTCGGCGACCGGCTCGTCCACAGCCCCCAGCGGCAGCGGCGTGGTCCCTCCACGACAGCAGAAACCTTCATCTGGAGCCACACGCAAAAAGGCACCACAGAAGAAGAAGAAGGGTGGCAAAGGAGGCTGGTAGTGATTATGAACAACAGAGACGTCTGGAGGTTTTCATTTCAAGTTATTTAGTTTCCCCCCCCCCTCTTTTCTGGTAATTTATCCAGATGTGCAACCAAAACTTGCTCTTTGCTCTCCTGCAGCTGAATCTTATTTTGATGATAAATGATGAAATTACAGTGAGTAATTCAAGGACACTCAATAAAAATGCTTTTTATTGTTTGGAAACAGTGTTTATGCTTTTGTTTAGCTCAGAACAAGAAAACTACAAACACAGCTGAACTGTATATTTGCATCGGCTGTGCAATGAATGGTATTTTTCTAACCCTGTAAGAAAGATGAACTGTATTTTACAGCTTCAGAAAAAGTCAGAATGGACCTTAACTGTCACTTTGATAACCTTCAAATTGTGTTTGCTGTTTAATTTTTCTTTTTAAACTATTACTAAGAGCCATTTTATGACCTGCGCTGTCTGGAAGCTCAAAGAAAGACTTATTTCCACACAATAAGCTGTGGTTTTTATTTCACTGTTATCGTTAGGAATTTCACACACACACACACACACACACTTATTTCTTCATATATTTCTTCAGTTTCAGTCTGCTGCAGGGAAGCATGTTTTTTTTTTTTTTTTTTTAAGTGTTGCAGTGGATAATAACTTGCATGCTAAAATACAACTATTTTGGCCCAACAGGCATCCATTTTGTTAAGTCTTAATAAATCTCTGAACGACGAGTCTGTTTGCTTTTGTTTTAAACATTTTTATTTTCCTCTAGCAATACATTTATATACAATTATATATTTTAAAAAAAAACATTAAAAAGTTTGATTTTTTTCACTTTAAAAGGTGAAACTAAATTTATTTTACATAGTGAAATGCTTTTATGACTTTTATGGCTTACAGAGAATGGAAACTCCAAACTCGGTGTCTTGGAATGTACATATTGCATAAAATTGATTTTAAAAAAAACTTTCGCTTCTCAATAGTATATTCACTTCAATTTTTAGGATATGTGTGCATAATTTGTACTTAAAAAAAACAAACAATTTTTACAGTTGCATAGTGGCTTTGTTCCAAATCCAAAATGTCTGATCCTGGGTTCCATTTATTCGTTTAAATGCAAGAATATGTTTTAAAAACTGTACAATATCTTGTGGCCCAATTTCTTTTTGACAATCAGTGATTTAAAGTAATTTTCTATGTTAAAATTTTCTGTTAGAAATTTATGTCACTATAATAAATATTCTCTACCTTAAGGAACTCGAGCAGATAAAATGTTTTTATGGTTGTGTTTTATAATTATTGACTCTCCCAAAGGGCGCACATATTCAATTCATTTAAAAAGTAAGATTCGAGCACTTTAATGGCTGTCTTAATAATTAATGCAAACATTAAACTATAAACGAGAGTGGTCTGATGGAAATAAAAGTAACTTGTGCTTTAATTTCCATCATATAACTGGAACTGGGAGCTGAGTTTGACGTCAGACCGAGGTGACGTCGTGTTAAGATGTCAGAAATTTCAACATCGCGATGCCTATAAGCATTTTGTGCAATACATCATTTTAAGCTTTACTTTCCATAAGCAAACAGCACTTTTAATTTGTTCAGTCAGTTTAAAGTAGCAGACGTCTTGTAAAATAAACCACATCTCAGAACCGTTGATGCGAGGATCATATTTTCCCAGTGGAAAATATGATTTTTCCAACTGGGAAGTTGAAATTTCCCAGTTCCGCCGTTTTACATCAGTTCCAGTTTAGAACCCATCATTAGTGGGTATGAAACGGAAGTAACCAAATAGTTATTTTAATCACTAAAGGGCGGTGTTGTTCGATAATTAGTCACTAATAAGAAACACCTGTCTTATTGGACAGCAGGTAACTGGTTTGACTTTTGCCGTGGAGTTTCTCTGGACACTATGCCATCTGTCTACACGGATTTCTTCTACGAACCGCTGACCGAGGACGTGGAGGAGCTGCTGTCCCGCTTCCAGAGCACGGACTCGGTCAGGTATGGCGTCTTCTCGGCCATCTGGAGGGAAATGAAGTTTTCCGACATCTTCCTCGGTATCGCCAACAACTCTGAAATGAAGAGGTTCTGCGGGGTAGCTCTGGCCACAGCTGTGAAGTACTTCTTACCTCCGCACAGCTACCATATCCGGGTGGGAGGTTTGTATCTGATGTTCGCCTTCTACCACACGCAGCCGGCCTCCACACCCGTCCAGATCAGGCTGGCTCTGAAGGATTGGAACCATGTTCAGAGGTTCCTCACGGAGTCTAAGGAGGCAGAGCACCATGATGTTCTCTACATCTATCACAAGCTTGCTGCGACCAGAACTTTCCACTACACGGCCATGCCACATTTTCTGACCTTTCAAAAGCAGAAAACAAACCCGGAAGTTCAATGCAAGGAGTTCCTAAGCAAGACGGCGGCACTGCAGGAGCTCCAATCGGCAGAGATCTTGGAAGAAATGGCCGACATCCAGAGCCACTATGAGAAGCTGAAGGAGGCCGCGCAAGTCCGTGTTGATGTCAGTATGACTCATCCGGACTTCACTTCCCGCCTAAAACAGTGTATGAATGAGTTTTTCTCATGGCAGCAGCAGAATGCTTTACCCAAAGAGAAAAATGTTGGCGGTGAAGTCGATAAAGATCCGGAGGAAGACTGCAGCAGCAGAGCAAGGCTTCTCTCCTCTATCAAGCAGAAGACCTACAGCAATGTCCATCCGACATCCAAATCCCGGAGACACAGAGAGGTGGAGAAGGCGGAGTCATCCAGCTCAGATGGGGAGCAGGTCCAGAAACCTGCAAGTAGGAAGACGCATACCTCTCTGCGGGCCCGGACCTGGAAGAACCTGGGGAGGACAGACGAGAAAAGCATCACCAAGATCTGGCTACTGAGCACCCCTGAGCAGCGGCATGGGGTTCCTCTGAGGAAGATGAGCCAGGCTGCATACACAGAACACAAAGTGATGAAGGAGGCGGGATAACCCTGAGCTCTAAAAAGGTTTAGTTTTCAAGGATATACTTTAAGAAGTTCGTAGCAATTTGATTATTATTTTTTTATTTTTTGGCTTAAGGCTATTAAGAATTGTTGAAACGTTGAGTGACAAGTTAAAGGCTTTTTGTTTATTGTTACAAGCAAATAAAACAAGGTTAATAAAGTTGCAAAAAATCTATGATAAAAGCTGTTTGCTTTTCAACCGAGTCTTTAAACTGCAAGAAAAACCGATCAATGGGGAAAATAATTGTAAGTCAACTTTAAACATTTAAGAACTTGATGGTTCTTAAATGTTTAAAGAACCGTTTAAGAACACAAGAAATTTCTTAGTCTTGTGACTAAAAAATTTCTTCTTAGTCACAAGAAATTTCTTAGTCAGAATTTCTTGTGACTAAGAAATTCTGAGTCACAGCATTATGAAGCTTGTCTGGAATTTCAAAACATTTGCACAGAACATAATGCAAATTCTTGAATATGTCACAATACAGAAGTGTATTAAATGATTTATAAGAAGCTCATGCTTCTTAGGATTTATAAGAAGCTCATGCTTCTTATAAACATGAGTTTTATAAGAAGCATGATTGTATCAACATAATTGTATCTCAAATCAGGAACAGCAGCGACCTCTGCTGGTCAGATCTCACGTTATCATCTCTGAACAGATTTACCTCCACCTGGTGGTCACTTCTTAAAACTGCATCAATAGAAGCTGTTTCACCCGGATATATGGCATGGAGAAGTTCATCCGGAGCTTCCTGTGACTTAATCCACTTGTTGAAGAGAAGTGTCGCATGGAGTAGCATAGACAAACTCCGTTTTTTTTGTTTTTTTTGGTCATAAGTTAGATAATGTCTTCTTCACACGCTAACCGGTGCCCACTACGCAGCAGTTAAGCCAACAGTTGCGCACCATGCTCGGTCTGAGGAATGCCGGAGTCCTCGGCGCCTCCGCCGTTCTTGCAGGCGGAGTCGCTTATCTTATCTGGAGCTACGGTTCATCCCGCAAGCAGAAGAAGCTCGACACTGGACCGGGCGAGGATGGCAGGGAGAAGGTGAACGTGGAGGTGGAGAGGGAGAAGAAAGCTCCGGTAGAAACTGTTGTTCCCGCTAAGGCTGCGGCAACAGCAGCGGTAAAAGTGAGTTTTTCTAACCGTGAAGGGTTAAGGAGTTAGAAATATTCACTCTAGGTAACTTTAGGGATATTTTTACTTGTTAAAACGACCTCCAAGATGATAGATAGCGCACTTTTAGTTTTTAATTTTAAACCTCCATATTGTAACATGTTGGCGCACGTTTTCTGGAAGTTACTGAGAATTGTATTCTGGGAGATGTATTTCATTAATTATCCAACGTTTAACTAGCTACTAAATGCATATCTATCAAAAGGTAATATTTGTCGGGTCATGGTAGATGCCTGTTGGAGTAATTAGTTTTCGTAGCCTTTGTTCATTTTTTTGTTTGTTTTTATTACTTTGAGCAGCTAGTTAGCATCCCGAACTCTAAAATAATACCTGAACTATGACCCCAAATTCTAAAGAAGTTGTTAAAAAAAAAAAAAGGCTTCATGGATGCTGAGATAGGAGGACGTTCAAATCATCTCTTCCATCCCTCAAGGATCATATCCCGTACTCCAACATCTCTCTGCCCGACCTTTCAACAATATGACCAGGGAGAGATTTAATGCAGCGGCAAAAGCAAATGAGTTGGATCAGCGGAGCTTGTCAACAACTGATACCCTGATCTCTGCTGAAATTCACTGTACATGAACCACATGAATTTTAAAAAGCTGGAGGGAGGAGTAAATACTTCTGGGAATATGATGCAGAAGAAGAAGTAAAAAATCTTTTTTTTACTTTCAAAAATAAAATAAAGGCTTTGTAGGTCAGCCTGCAAGTACCGTAGAATACTAAAGTGCAGGTTTGTTGTGTAAATGCTAAAAAATAATCAGTGAAATCTCTTTTTGTGTTTTTACAGATGAAGAATTTTGCCTTTGTTGGGACTGGGATGCTTGCTATTTCAGTTTACTTTGTTATGCATGTTTTTGAAACAATTTAAAAGTTTTTTTTCAAATGAGAGTTCATTCAAAAATGTCAACAGGAAGGCAGTAAAAATAATTACTAAGCATGAAAAGAAAAAAAAAAGATGACACATTTTGTTTGTGTTTACTAGACAGTATCAACCAAAATGTAACAAATAAAAATAATTATTCTGATTCCTGACTCTAATTACAAGATCCATAACAACACTGAAAACTCTATAATTAACAATAATTGTTCAAAGTCTTCTCCTTAAACGTCTGTTTTAAATTTTTCTGCCACACATCTTCCGTCTTTCAGCTTATTTTCTCTCCCCACTTGTGCAGATTTGATTTCACTAATAATGCAGGACTCAGTCATGCTTAAACTCGTCTTTTCCGTTCCTTTAAAGTGTTGCTACAGCTGTGCTTTGTGTTCCAGGCCCGTCCTGAAAGAACCCAGGTTCTGGTTCTGGGTCTGGACGGAGCCGGGAAAACGAGCCTGCTGCACTGTTTTTCCAGCGGCAGTCTGGAGCAGGACGTGGAGCCGACGCAGGGCCTTAACGCCATCTCCATCAGCAGAGATGACCTGGACATCGAGTTTCTAGAAAGTGAGTCTGAACTTGTTCTCGGCTTCGCCTCGACGCAGAGATTTAAAATGCCCCGAGACGTTTTCACTGATTTATTTTTCTTCTCTTGGTTCTGCACAGAGTTTATGGCTGAAGTCACTAATAGCTTAAACATGAAACAACAATATCAGGACAGCAGAATTTTACTCTGCATCTTCAAAACTTGGTTTTTAAATCTTTTAGGGCTACAACGAATTATTATTTTAGTTATTGATTAATCGGGTAAGAAAAATGGCACATCTGGCAGAAATTTCATTTGAACCTTTTTTATACAGTGTTAGAAATACATTAAAATATTAAAGTAAACAAATAGTTCAACCCCTTTTTTAACATTTTATTGCCTAAAACAATTTAGCATTATTTTAGTGTTTGCTTGATCATTTATAGCAAAGACACAAATATTTTTGGTCTAGCCTCTACTGCAAATCTCTTGTTGAGATCAACGTAAAACGTAACTTTTCAGCAAGAAATACGAGTTTGTTTAAGTCAATAATTTAATAATCCATTAGCAGATTATTTCCTTTATTACGTTGGATAAGCAGTGAAATAATCTGTCAAGGTAACAGGCGCTGTTTCTCACAGGTATTTCTTTCTGTAATGTTACTTGTAAGTTAGTTTTTCAAGTGTACCAAGATATTTGAACTAGAAACCAGAACAAAAATACTTGGCAAGATTTTGTGTTTTTGCAGTGTAACATCTGTTCTCTTGATTATTTTTTGGATTGAAATGTTGATCTATTTTGTACAGTATTTGCTTAATTACTGCTTAGAGTGTATTATCCTTCAGCAAATAGCTTTTCCTTGAGTCTGTTTGGTCTGTGCACTTTCCTGATTGAAAAAACTGCATTTTGTTTTTAAAATGAAGAAATCAGCAAGAGGGCAAATACGTTTTTGCCGCACTGTACACTTTATCTCACACATGATCAATGAAACACTGTAAACCAAAGCTCATTGGCCGAAAATGGTGGTTTGTTTTAAGGTGGAATTGGTCAAAATAAAACAATAATTTCTCTATCATAATTAATTGCTTCGTTTTAATTAGTTGTAGTCTCATTATTGCATTAAATTATATATTTTCACTCCAGTGCCAAGTAGGTGACTTTGTACTTTTCTATTTTGAGTCTCTTTTATTTTACTTTAAATGTAAATAATTCAAGACATTTAGATGTTGAAACATTTGAACTAAGCTCGGGTTTGTGTCTGTTTCAGTTGGCGGAGGCGAGAATCTGCGTCCGTACTGGCAGAAGTACATGAACAAAGCTCTGCTGCTGGTGTTTGTGGTCGACTCCACCGACCCAGTGCTTTTTCCAGTCATCAAGAAACATTTACACGAGCTGCTGGCCCTTCACCCCCACCTGCCTTTAATGGTGCTGGCCAACAAACAGGTGAGAAGAAAAAGCAATCCTGGATGTCACAGATTTTAAAGGGAACCTACTATACTTGCTTGAACAGGTTAGAATAGATCTGTGGGCGATACAAAACATGTTCATTACATTTTTTGCGTAAAATTTTTACATGATCATATTCTAGTTACATCAATTCTGCCTATTTTGAACTCCTGTTTTAGTACGACTGCATATCAGGGCCATTGTAGACGGATAAAGGGAGTAAATTTCTGCCAGAAGACAGAAAATTTGAGATTAATCTCAAAATTTTTCTTGAAAAAAACTTGGAAATTTCTGAGTTCTAATAGTCGACCATTTGCAAGAAAAAAACTCAAATTTAAAATTTTCAACTTCTTCAATTTTTGACTTTATCGAGCTCAGAAAATTTCTCATTAATCTCAATTTATACAATTTTTAGCGGAAATGGCCCTAATACAATGTTGTAGTTTTAGGGCCTCTTGTCATTTTAAATCCAAATAAGCTGCTTCTGGGCACGCTCACTAACACTTCCATGTGAAAATGGCTTCAAACGGTTGCATAATTATATAATCATACATCTTTGAAAAGCAGAAGTAGAGCCTCCTGTACAACCAATAAGAATGCTACCAGTGGTTTCTGCATTGTAAGTCAGCAACAAAACTGTTGGCTTTTCCAGCAGCCATTGCACGGCTCATGCGCATTCAGCCAGATGAACAAACGTGCTGGAGCTCAGTTTGAGTTACTAGGTAACGGGCTGGACTTAGCTTGGGTTGCCAGGTAACGGGCAGTGCCTGCTGATGAAACGAGTCGTTTTCAACTTATTGTCAAGAAACGGCTAGGTGTTTTTGTTTTTTCAGTGCTTGGGCTGTTTTTAGAAGCTGCATGTGGAAACTTTGCGTAACAGGTCCTCTTTTAATAAAAATGAAAAGCTAACTCTGAGTTTTACTGCTAATGAAGTCAAAAGAGTTGCTTTATTTATTTGGAGCCAGTCATGTTTATTTTCTGATTCCAGGATCTTCCCATATCCTGTAACATCACTGACCTCCATGAACTTCTGTCCCTGTCTGAAGTCGGGGACCGCCGGCTGTTCCTCATCGGTACCTATGTGAGGAAGGGCGACTCGGAGCTCAGCTCAGGGGTCCAGGATGCTCGGGACCTGATCTTCCAGATGGTTTCTGGTGACAAATAAATGATGGCGGTTTAGAAATTATGCAGTGTTGCTGATCCAAGGCAACAGATGCTTTATTTTTTTCATTTGCATTCTTATTTAAAGAAATGGGAGGACATCAAAGGTTTTAAGTTCATGGCGGCTTTGTTACATGCTTTAGGTGTTTTAAAGCTTTAAAACATTTATTTTTCTTAATTAATATGCTTTAAGAAAGGAATAAATAACAGACAGAAAAATAAACCCATTAAAGTCTCTTGGAGGGAAACAGTAAGTCTGCACTTTTTGTTTTATTCATGCCAGTAACAAAATAATATTTGGTTAAGTTTAGAGCAGTTACGTTTTTCAGCCGCTTGGAGCCGCCAGTGAGCCGATTTCATAGTTAAACTTTTCTGTTAATTTCAAAATAAAAACCTGCAGCAGAAACACTACACACCACTGTTTTATTTTACTGTAAAAACTTTTTTTTTGTTTTAAATGTTTATTTTGACCGTAAGTTGATGGGATTTCTTTTTTTTTTTTAAGCTGTTAGGTGGATGTTTTTATTTTACCCATTTCATTTTTTGTTTCTTTTCCTTTTTTTAAAATAATTCTGTGGAAATCTGTTTAGTTCACAAGGTTTACAAATGTTTCATAAAGCTGAGCTACACTAAAAGTTTCAATAAAAAAAGACAAATATTTGTTCAATACTCTTCTTTTTCGCACGTAAAATACATTTTTTACAAAACTTTCTGGTTGATTTTTGGACTTTTTTCAGCTGGATGACATAAAAATTCCCCACATTATAATGGAAAATAAAGCTGAATATTTCTTGACTTCTTCTACCTCCAGTGCGAAAAGACCTTTAAGAAAATAACTAACTTTAACCTTTCAGGAGGAAAACTAAATGTGCACCTCCTTTATTTCCTGTAGATGTTACTATGGCATCCTGACGTCTCATCATGGTAATATCGCGACTTCGTTTTGTGAAGATTTGGGAACACATTTTTATTTTCAGCTTACAAAGAGAACCAAACATTTTGGATTTATGGTCAAAAGTTTAACCCAAGATAACACATTTTATTGCTCATTACATAAAATGGAAATTTTCAGCAGGTAGCAAGAAAAGATGAAACACAAGAGAAAGTCTTTTGTACCCAAATAGCTTCACTTCTTGAACTTTTCCCATTATTGGTTTAAAAACGGACCCTGTTGAACAATCTAATAACCGCCTTCAATAGAACATAACACATGTTTGATATTGCTCTAATAATGTTCAGTTTCTGAAATAATTTACATCAGATTTAACAAGTCACAATTTTTAGAAAGTGTCACTTTTGTCTTGTCAATCAGGAGAATGTTTCCCAAAAGTCTTCAGGACCATCAAGGTGTTCCTTAGGAATAACTTTGTATACTGATAGACGCTAAAGACTTTCTCATCTGTTTTTTAATTTATATTAATCTTTTACTTGACTTCATGCTTAAGAGATTTAATAAATTCTGCAGTTCTGGTGAAATCAGATCTGGATGTGACTTGTGCAGGTTTCTAGTAAATTAATGTGAGTTTCTCAAGATTTTTTTCCCGTACAACCAGGTTGGTTTGGCTAGCTTTTTTTCTTTCAGTAAACTAAATAATTTAAAAACTACATTTCGTATTTATTCAAAGTTATCAGACAAGGTGATGAAAGTATTTATTTTTTATTTGGTATCTTAGTATGGATGCACAAACTTTAGCTCCACATGTTCAGTAATGTTAAAATTAAGTCTTGAATCGGTAACAGAAGACCATCCTTCTTTGCTCGCTGACCCATTTGTATCACTTTCAGCATCCTGAGACGCTAACAAAGCAGACTCCAGTTTCAGGACTCATCAGCTGGTTGCTAGGGACTCGTGGCTCCATAGCAACAGCAGCAGACTATTGTGACACGGCCAGCGGAGACGGTGAAGATGGTGTCTGAAAAACAAGGTAAGTTTGCAGATTCCTCGTTGCAACTTCAAATCAATTCAGTTTGATAATTCTGATGCATTTAAACCTGCAGGTGTCCTGCCGAGATTTGGTCCCTCAAAGAGGTGCTGCTGTTCTTTCGTTCATGTGTCTATCAGCTTGTCATGAGTTATAATATCGGCTGTAGTTATGGTGGTGATTGCATGTTGAACCTGATCCCAGATTCCCTTAAATTCCCCTCATATTTAATGTGGATGCATGTCTTGTGGATTGTGTGTGACTTGGCAGAATCTCGGCGCTGGCGCAGCATAAAACCTCAAAAACAGTCTGGGAAACGACTCCTTGGTGAGCAGCTCGAGCTTTTCTTCCCTGAAACCACAGAAAGCCCCACAGTGACCTCTGCAGATCTGGTTAAGAGCTTAAACATGTTCAGTTTTGAGACATTTAGTCATTGATCCAACCTAAAATTGCATCCAAAAAAAAAGCTAAACTCCGTCTGGTTATCGATACAAACTGTTTAACTATTCTTTTAGATTTAAAATGTAAAATTTCTTCCTCCTGTTGTGTGTTTATTTTAACTTCATAGCTGTCTTTCATTGCAAAAACTCAAAATCTTATTAAGTATTTTTGGTCTACTTTCGAGAGTACACTTGAAATAAGACAAAACTAACTTTTCATCAACATATAGGAGTTTGTTTTAAGTCAATAACTCAAGTACTCATTGTACTGGCAGATTATTTTACGACATTTATCCCATAAATGAAATAATCTGCCTGTGGAACTAATACTTTTTCATTCATTTTAAAGGTGACCTATTATGCCTCTTTCCTTGACCAGGTTAAGATAGGTTTATGGCCTATACAAAACCTGTTTACTGCAGTTTTTTGCACAAAATTATTCTTAGTGAGATTTTAATCTTCTCAGTTCTACTTATTTTGAGCTCCTTTCTTAATGAGCTGTTTTAGGGCCTCTGTTGCTAATCAGCTGATGACCACAAACCCCTGACTCAACATTTACATTCACACTTGAAAATGACTGCAAACAGGTACGCATTATACAACTACACATCTTTGAAAAGCAGAAATGTGGCCTCCTGCACAACCAACAAGAGTTCTGGATGTTACGTCAACAACAAAACATCTACAGTGGCAAAAACAGTTAAAAAAATGTGCTGGATCTCCGCTTGGGTTGCTAGGTAACAGGCTGGGCTTTGCTGGGGCTGCTAAGTAACAGAGACTCAACAATCAGGAAGATTTTGGAAATTGTTTTCAAGTCATCAAAAAGCATTAATGCATTGCCAAAACTCAACAGGGATTTTTTTTTTTTTTTAAGCACTTAGACTGTTTTTAGGAACAGAAATGGAAGTATAAAAATGTACAAAATGTGATTTTCCATGATAGGTCCCTTTAACTATTTAGGTTTATTGATTTACTTAAAAGCTCCTATATCTCACTCGTAAGTTAGTTTTATCTAATTCCAAGTTACTAAGATACTTGCATTAGAAACTAGACCAAAAGTAAGATTTTTTGTTTTTGCAGTGTAAAAGTAGTTTTCGATTTCAAATGTCAATTTTCTTCCCCCTTTAGTGCATTTTTTAAACTTTATAGCCGTTCTGGAAACTGTTTGTCCCTT
Organism: Girardinus metallicus; assembly: GCA_903067095.1. Taxonomy (NCBI): domain Eukaryota; kingdom Metazoa; phylum Chordata; class Actinopteri; order Cyprinodontiformes; family Poeciliidae; genus Girardinus; species Girardinus metallicus. Next base: position 134,054 of record CAEGAE010058599.1, read on the forward strand.
TATTGATCAGTGAGAAGGTGAGCTGGGGCAACCAGGAGCCGATATGGCCCATCTCCACCGCTGCGCTCAAAGCTACTCCGACTGCAAGAATCCAATACCTGGCCCAACACAAAAGAGACTTCTCAGCAAGGGAGGACCCCCGGAGGCAAGCAAGGCACCTGCAGCGTTATTGATGACTGTCTGGAAAAGGACAGAAAGGAAGGACTGCTTGTGTTTTGCTGACAGGCTTTCAGTGTCGCGGTAAATCAACATATTTGTGTGGGGAGTGTTTCACAAAGTGGATGTAAGAGGCTGCAAAGTGATGCTCGGGACCGCCGCCAGGTCGGAGGCGATCTCCCCGGAGAGCTGTCAGGCTCAACCGGACGGTGATAAGTGAGGATTGTAGGTAGAGTTTGTTGTTTCTCTGCCTCAGTGATATTCAGGGTAATTTAATCAGAGGCCCACACAGGAAGGACCCCTGATAATGATAATTACACTGGAGCAGAAGATAATAGGACTCATCAGCTGGTTTGGCTTCAAGCGTGGAGATGAAAACATTTAGAGGGTTTTTTTTCTGTTGAGACTTATTTATAAAGCTCTGTTTGCTAAAGGTCGGAGATACATCCACATGTTCCCCATGTTGTAAATGAAATAATTACTTTTTCATTAATATTAACAAAATATTTACTGAAAACAAGCTCATGTTTCTTGCCGGAAGTTTATTTGTAAGTTATTTTTCTCTTATTTTAAGTGTACTAAGATATTTACGGTCATGATTTGAGGAGGCGGGAGGTGAGTGACACACTGGAGAGACCACGTTGTCATTGTAAATGTTTTCTTTCAATGATAAGTCCAAGCAACACAGAGTACAGAGAACTCTGACGAAGACCAGACGAGGTTAGACGTGAACGTCCATACGACAAAGATTTGACGAGGACCCGACCAGAGACAAAGACAACAGGTGGACTTAAATACACAGGGAGGGTAATCACAGAATGAGACACACCTGGGAAGCAATCGCGGGGAGAGACAGGACATCACAGAGACGCAGAGGGACAGAATTTAACTAAACACACAGAGAAACTCAAATAAACACAAAGAAAAACCCAGATCCCAACATTTACACTACAAACTAGAAATAAATGACTTGGTATAATTTTTGTTTTTGCAGAGTTGTAGCTATTCTATGCAGATATTGCATAAAAACATACATAACAATTGTTTAAACCACCCTTTTACAAAGTCTTTACGATTAAAACCAGTTCTTATTTGAGTTCATGAGAATTTTCACATCATGTGTCATGATATAGTCCTTGCTGTTTATGAAAATGTAAATATTTCCTGCCTTCAGGTGGTTTTACAATCATACATCCAGCATTAAACCAGGAGTTACATTCCACCATTGTTCTGTCTGCCTCCACCTTCTTCCTTCTCGCTCTTTTGTCTGAGATGCACAACGTATAACGGCTTCCATTTTCCTGCAGGAAACAAGAGGAGGAAGAGGCGAGCGTCTTCAGGAAGACCAGGCATCCTTCCTCCAAGACGTCTCAGTACGAAAACACTCTGCGATTGTCAGCGCCCAGAACGAGGAGCCGTGGCCCTCAGGAGCCGGGGTAAAAACGGCAAATTCAAACACAAACATGGAGGAATGTTTTTACAGTTCAAGGACGTGTGAACGTCACTGATCTGGTTTACATGATGTGATTTGAGGAGCTTTAAAGTCATGAAGGCAGTTCAAAATAATTGTTTTTATATCTTTATTGAATTTTTTTACAGAATTAATAACATATTAGAGGATTAGTAGAAAGTTTATCGATGTTTTGAGGCACTCCAGGTAAGGAAATGAGGACGCATGGATCGCCCTTACAAAAAGAGAATATCTTTACCAATGAGTTACTGGAAATATAATGGAATATATTCTAATATATTATTTTCTCTATACATTTTTTAACATACAAAATATGTATTCAAAATATATACCTATATGATATATTAAAGTAATATATTGAAATATAGAGAAAAATATATTGTTGCTTTCCACATATTGCAATATATAATGCATGTTTATAAATCCTAAAATATATGTACCTTTATTTTTATAAATATCCACTATCATGTATAACAAATTATATGGGAAAATGTATTGGTAATGATTAATAATTTTAAGTTTATCAAATGAACTTGATACATTTGATTAATATATGCAAAGATATAGAGTTATTCAATGTATGGTAAATGTATTTTACTTAAAAATTATTTAGAAATGTATTTGTTTATGTTTTCCTAAATCTATCTAGCATTAATTTACAACAAATGTAATTTCAAGGCACTTTACAAAGATATAATTTCAGTTCAATCACACAGTAAAAACACAAAATAAGTATAACAAGGTGTATAAATATCTTAATACACCTGAAATAAAACAAAACATTTTTTCAAGTAACTTTTAGGAACCTGTTTTACGTCAATAATTCCTTAATATTGATAAAATTGTTCCTTTTTCTTGCTGTTTCATTCATTCGGTCAATCAGGTTTATTGTGTTTTAGTCCTGCATTTAGGCTGTGTTTGCTCTTTATTATCTTTCTTCCTTTATTATCTATGACGTACTTTGATTGGGTTTTGCTATCAGTAGTTTTGATTTGTAGTTGTTGGCGTGTTGCTGCCAGTCTTACCCAGGTCTCTCTTGAAAAGGAGATTTTTAATCTCAATGAGACTTTCCTGGTTAAATGTTACATAGATAATCTGCATAGCACATTTCAGCAGCAAGGCAGTTCAAAGTGCTTTACATCATAAAAACACAGAAATAAAAAGTGATAAAAACATCATACAGTCACCAATTGAGAGACCAGTAACTAAATATTATGAAAATATTGCAAGTTTAATTTAAAAAATTAAAAATTTACAATAAAATTGCAAAAGAATATGGACCCTGATTGCTTAGAAAAAAAAGTTTGGATTAGGTCGTATTGAGGTCATTTTGAAGGGAGCTGGAGAAAATAAACTGTAATCTGTAGGTGAAAGGTCAAATTTGCACTTTCTGATGACTAATGAGCAACGCAGCAGGACATATTTATGACGTTTTCTGTTTTATCTTTATATCGTGCTCCCAACAGAGCTCATACGCGTCCAAATCGTGGCGGCCACAATCCAAACCGAAGTCTTGATTTTAATCGCAGTCAAACGCAGCATATCATATCGTTTAAACACGAAAAGACGAAGAAAAGGCTCAGGTCCGACACCAGCCGTTCGGACATCTGTTATTTCAGTGTCAGGCTGTGGGAGACGAGACAATGGAGCTTATTGTACACAGTTCAGACCCCAGGATGTTCGTGGAACAACCACGGAAATCTTTTTATAAATCATGAACTTGCTGGATTTGGACACATATTTTCAGTTACAAGAACTCCAGAGGCTCAACTTTAAATGCTCTGTGATGGGAATGAAAACTCTTAATTATAATTTAGTCATCCCCAGCGGAGAGATAAATAAAGCAGAAAAATAACTCTGTGGAGAACAGAAATATATGCTACAGCCCTAAAGGGAAATATGACTGTAAAAAAGCTTATATAGCTTAAATTGGAATAAATAAACAGGATATCAAAAACTGCAAAAACATAAAATCTTATGTTGAGTTTCTAGTGAAAATATCTCAGTACACTTCAAATAACCCAAGTAACTTTTCAGCAAGACACAGGAAGTAAATATTGATGAAAAAGTACTAGTTCCATTGGCAGATTATTTCACTTATAACAAGATATTTTTCCCATAAGTGGAAAAAAATCTGCCAGCAGAACTAATACTTTTCCATTAATGTTATGAAAGTTTTAACTTGAAACAATCTCCCTTATCTTTCTGAAAAGTTACTTATAAATTAGTCTTGTTTTATTTCAAGTGTACTGCAATATTTGCACTAAAAACTAAACCAAAATTATTTGGTAAGATTTTGTGTTTTTGCAGTGTAGATGATCCCAGGTAAGAAAAGTCTCACTTCGTTGTCCCACAGGCCCCTTCACACACCTCTGTGTGAGAACAACTGTCCCATTTGGCACGTTGATCCCCGAGTGAGGAACGTCATCATCACGGCTCGATTGCTGCAGCTCTCACAACCCAAGCAGACCCATCCTGACTACCGCAGCAACAGGGAGGTACGACACTGGAAAACCTCACGTTCAGTTTAGACAAACTTTACTGGAACAATAGCTAAGCTAAAGCTGCTTAAACTTCGTTCTGTTGTATCATTTGGTTCTGTTACATAAAGAAAAGCTGAACTTTCTCCATTTTTGTCCCACAGAGCGCTGCTTCCATCGTCTCCTTAGCGTCCAGAACAGCTCGGGTATCTCAGCGACTCGCCCAGTTGTCGCTGCCCAAACTAAACCAGAGCAACATCTGCTACCAGCTGGGGCGCTTAGAGGAACCAATCTGGATTGTAAGAAAGCAAAATCCATCTGTAAAGTGTCATCTCAATCAGCTTTTTAAATATTAAGTGGCTGCTTAGGGCCCCCAAGAGCACCATCATATAGGTATGGGGGACCCAAAATGAAAATCTGCTTAGGGCCCCAAAACGGTTTGGGCCGGCCCTGCTCCAAAGCCTCCTTGGTTCGAACAAACTCAAAACTATTTGCTAACTATAACAGAAGTTTTATCTCAACTTAATCAGCTGTCTAGTTTCAGGTAAATTGTTTTTATTAATCATCAGCTAGAAGTATATTTTTTTATGTTCTTTTTTTGTTTTGGTTTGTTTCATGCTAAATTTTAAACAGGTCTCAAGAGCAGCAAAAAAGGCTTCAGCAAGTGTTCGAGTTGAGACGCTGGCAGCACCAAAGCAGCTTCACAAAGACTACATTCCTCCACAAGAGCCAGAGTGGAGCCTGAGAGATGCAAAGGCCAATAAGCTTCAGTGGAAATACTAAGAAAATTCTCTGTTTCTTAACATTGTTCCCAAATTGTTTGTTTGTTCAGCGTTTTGCCGTTATTTCTGAACATATAGCACTGTGAAAGTGTTTACCTGATGACAGACATCTTCTGTTCTTGCTTTTTTGTCACACTTAAATGTTTCACATCATCAAACAAATGCTAGTATTGGATAAAGTTAAATACAAGTAAATACAAAAATGTGAAAAAGTAATGCCCCGTTTTTAAAATCCTAAATTAACTGTGATTAAAGGGGGCTTATTATGCAAAATTCAAATTTTTCATGTTTTTATACCCATGCACTTAAAAAAACAAAACACCCACCAATAAGTTAATATTTTTTGGTGACTGGAAACTGAGCTGTTTCAAAAACCTCCCAGCTGTTCAGTCACATTCAACGAGGACTGCGCCGTTACCTAGCAACCCCAGAAAAATGAGGCGTACAATGGCTGCTGGAAAAGACAAGTATTTTATTGTTAACGTACCATTCAGAAACCATAGTTTGTACAGTTAAAAGGTCACCTGTAAACTGTACCACAGTTTTAGAGTTTTACAAAGATCCCCACACAATAAATCTCATGCATTTGTTTCTGGGAATGAAACTTTGAATTGCTGTAATTTCATGATTGAAAAATATTGCCACTTTAAATTTCTGAGCTTCTTGCAGAGAAATCAAACCCCTCAGAAATAAAACATGTCTCCTCCTGCAAGCTGGAAGCAGGGATCCACGTGGTTTTCTCTCCGCTGCTGAGTTTTTATTAAAACCATGTGTTTCAGACTTTGCACAATGCCGCTGTGGTTCTCTCAGAGTATGTGAATTAGTCTAGATTGAATGCACAACAGTTTGTGTTGCTTTACATTATGTTTTCCCTTTCAGTTATTTTTTTTAGCTGTAAAAGTGAGGCTAAACAATTTGAAAAAGAAAATCCAATCTGATTTAATCTATAATGGCTACATGGAATTATCCTCAGAAGAAACTAGATCTATATTTGTTAATCTATTCTCATACGACTGAATTTAGTTGCAATTTACACCACTTCTAGTTTTTAAGAGAGTTATTTATGAATGAACTCTGTTTTTATCCTTCCTTATAATTCAACAAACCTTGAATTTGTTGAATTCAAGGTTTGAATTCAGTTGTGAGAAATGAGTAACATTGTTGTTGTAATGTTAGTATTACAACAACAAACCCAGAACATTTTCACCACCCAGGCCAAACAAAATGAAATCAATACCACCAGGTCGCTGTTGTAGCTGCAGTCACCACAAAGCTGGAAACTTGACTGAGGCTCTTAACTTCTTGAGTTATTTAGATTTTTGTTTTTTCCTTAAAGCTGTGTGTATGGGCTGCTAAGGATGTTTTCTGGTAATTTCTTAATTGCATTTTCAAATGTCTAAAATGAATTTTATTGAAAAGTGTTTTAGCAATATTTCTTTCATTGCTATCTTGAGTAAGCCAGACAGTATCTGGGTTTAAATTTAATAATAATAAGTTACGTAACAACTGATTATGTGCAAAGGCATTTGAAACTTGTTGGAAGAAATAAGAAACCGCTGTCTTGCTGTGCACAAGTGACACAATGATTAGAAGATTGAGGAAGTGGTTTTGATCATTCTAACTGTGAGAAATGAGGAAAAGCTGTGATAGAGAATGACATAGATGTGCACCAGAAAGCAGAGCTTTTGAGAAAATAAGTCCCTACTTTTGAGGCCATAAAGGCTCCATGAGGGTGGAGAAACAGGAACTTTCTCCCAACAAAAGGGCCTTCAGTAAATTTTCCCAGAGCGCTGAGAAACTGGCAGCAGCAGCTCCACATGATGCTGCTGCTGTGAGTTTGGACTAATAAATCTGCCGGGTTTCACTTTCTAAACTCAAATGAGTTTTTTTTCAATCGGCCACTGGTTGTGTTGTAAAATAAGGAAGAGTAATTGTAGGATGGATGGATGTTATGGGGAGATTTCTGAACACAGTAGGTGGGGGGATTGCTGCTGATAAAATAAAGCAGGAAAAGTGCCAACTGAGTTGTTAGCAGCTAATTCATCCAAGTTTGGCCAAAACTTGAGTAATGTCATTTAAAATTATACAAAGGTTTCAAAAGATGTAATTTCAGAGAGTGGGGTTTTTTAATATCTGCAGTTGAAACATTTTACATGCACTGAATAAAATGACACAACCTTATTTCTTTCTCACTGTCTGAAGTTAAATCAGACAAAACTTTTCTTGTTTCAGCTTAGCTAAAATTACCAAAATTATTTCTATTTGCTAAATGTGAGAAAACTTTTTCACTTGGGTCAAACCTTTTGGGTTTTCTTACACAAACTTCTCACAGTAGTTTGCTGAAGTTCTGGTCCACTCTTCCTGACAGAGCTGCTGGGACCGAGTCCATTTTGTCGGCAGACTTCAGATCTTCCCACAATTTCTCCGCCGGACTGAGATTTGTGATGTCCACACCAAAACAAGGTTGTTATAGTTAACAAGAGCTACCAAGACCATGAAACCTGAAAATGGGAAAACATTTTTATTAATTGAAATAAGTAAAAATAATAAATAGCAAGGAAAAGGTATAACTAACTGGAACAATAACATGCATTTGCAAAACTAACTAAAGCATAATGAAATTATTAATATGATTTTCTTAGTTTTCATGTTTATTACCCAATCAATGTATCTGTAATCAAATAGAATACTTTTTGAAGTATTGTATTTACCAAAATATTTACCAAAATATGTAAAAAGACTAAAACTACTACTATACCTAATAAAAAATAGACCAAAACTAAATAACAATTAACAAAAACTATTAAAGACTCTAACAATCTTGTGCGGCTGCACAATCCTCTGCCTGATTTCTTGGATGATTTCTTTCGACCTTCCCATTGTGTCAAACAAGAAAGCAGTGAGTGTTTCAGGTCTGGCCTTAAAATACACCCACAGGTACTAGTCAAATTAACTCAAATGTTTTATTTAACCTATCAGGCGTTTGTAAGAGAAAACCCAAAAGGTTTGACGTGTGTCACACAGTTTAAGAGTCGGTTATCTCTGTTTCAAAATAAAATTCTCAATAAGTATTTTGGCATTTCGCAAATAGAAATAACAAGAAGAATTTGGTCTGATTTAATGTCAGTTTTCTGTCTTTTTTTTTCAGTGTATGCAAATATCTGGTTTAGCCATTAGCACATACAAACCAATCATATTATTGTTTTACAGTCTGTTTGTTGAGTTATTTTATCATAATCAAACTGCTCAGCTAAAACGGTGCAGCAGCTTTGTTGAGATCTGAAACCCAACCAGCTGCAGAAAATAACTCAATGACAAATCAGGAAATTCACAGATTAAATTTAGTCTGTGTGGGTGAAGCGGTCTCATCTGTGAAGTCAGGCGGAAAGAGGCTGTTGCAGGCTGAATTCAGTAGATTCCTTGCTGCTCTGCAGAAATCTCTTAGCAGCACACAAAAACAATCCATTCCTACTCCGTTCACACTCATCTCATCACATCTTAATCAAGTGGTATGGATATTTTAACACGTTGGACCAAGTCTGTCTCAGCTTTATGGCCTCTGGTGCATAAACACTTTAAAAGGGGTTGTCAAAACACAATTACGTTTCATTCATGATACAGTTTCACGTGACTCTGCTCTAAAAATTCCCACTTTAAGCAACCCATCACATCTAAGTCTTTTACTTTTGGGTAAATTTGTCTGAGCGTAAATCTGGAAATTAGTTTTCTGACTGCATTATAATCTTCATAGGGACATTTGCCTGCTAAATGAATATTCTATTTACAGCGACTTTCTTGAACATTTCAAGAACATTTCAAACATTTCAAAACTACAAATTTTGTGTATTTTATTACCATTTAAGTAACTCCTGCTCTGCCAGGTCGAACCGTGAGCATCTATGAACATTAATATTCAAGTTTTGCGACAGATTTTCTATTGGATTTAGGTCTGAATGGATCTTTCTAATACATGAATACACTTTATTCTGCCAGATGTTAATGTGTCAGAAGGGAAGGTGAAAGGAGAGGAAGGGAAAGTTTAGCGAGGATGAATGTTTTGGAAACAGTGGCGCTACAAAAACAGAGCATGCTCAGGATTAGACATGAGAACACCAGAGGGACGGCTAGTGTTGAATCATTTAAAAAATACTTAAGAGAGGCTGAAACAGATTGTGCAGAGGACGGAAATATGTTGTAAAGGAGAAAATAGAAAAGGAGGAAAATCTTTTAAAGATAAGGTGAAATTTTGTCTGCAGGGCTTAATGTGTGTTCACTACTTTGATTACATGCAGTACACCAAACCTGCAGCATGCTACTGAAGTACTGTATTAGGCTCTTCTTTATTTCTTCCTGAGCTTAAGTGTCAACATGAAGCCTAACAGATTTACCTTCACAAGTGGAGCATTACTGCTTTCTCTATAATGCTCCACTTGATGTATATAACTCTACCATACATTTCTTTGGGTTTATTTCAAATGAAACTGGAAAAAGAGAAAAAAGCAACTGAAAAAAGAAAGAAAGGGAAGCAAAGCAAAAAAATTTAGGGTGCATTCACAGCCATGTTTAGTCCCCCTTAATCAAACTCTGGTTAATTTGCCTAGAAAGTCCAGTTTGTTTGGGGAGTTATTGCAACTCAAATGCATATGTGAACACCAAGTGGACCAGAGAGCGCTCCAAGAGCAGGAAGAGAACTACAATGCTGGGCATTCTGGGTAAATACAACCAAAACAAACATGAGAGTCTGGCGCTAGTGGGAGAAATGGGTTGTGGTCTTTTACCAAAGACAACATTGAAATTCAACAAACGCTAAAATCTCAATTTTTCTTTACGTTTTGCAAAGTAGGAAGTTCTTTGGTCATGTCTTCTTTGGAGGTTTTCATGCCATTTCCATCAGGAGTTTTTGGTGCAGCGCCCCCACAGGAAGGGGGAAGCAAGTTTTCAGGTAAGAATAGAAGAGAGGGGAAGAGGATGGAGAAAATACAATAAAACAACTGGAAGTCTGTTTCTTCAACTGCAGAAAGGAAAGAGAGAGAAAAAAACAGAGAACCAAGAAACCACAATGACACATAACACATAGCATCAACTAAGTCACTGAAAAGCACAAGGTATTACTAAATACAAGATGTATTTAGCAGCAACCGCAGAAGAAAAATATTCCATTTAACCCTGAAAGCATTTAGTGATGTGAAGCAATCCAAACTGTGAGATTAAATCTATGATTTATGAGAGAGCAGAGGGGGGGTCTTGAGATATATAATGTGTGTTTTCAGCAGGGAATATAAAAATGTGCTTGTTCTTCAGTGGGTGTGACTTTTTTTACACTTGGTTGAAGAGGAAAAATCCCCTGGGCTCACTAAACATCACACTGGATGTTCTGCATGAGCAAAGAGGGGCTGCAGTCAAAATGAGGAGTAAAAGCCTTTATAATATGGGCGCTAAAAAGCTGCTCTGTGAACAGATCTGTCACATGTTGGTCGTTTGTTTAATTCAAGCTCAGCAGATTCCCACGATCAGCGAGTGTGTGTTTGTTTTTCTGTTTTACTCCAGGCTTGTTCGCTGGAAAGATCATTCTCTCTTACATCACCTCCTGGCTCTTCAGAGAACAGTCGAGGCTTTATAGTGGATTGTCTGCGTTTGAAACCTCTAATTTTCTCTTTAAAGGGGACAGAATTTTACATTTTGCACATTTTTGTACTTACATTTGGGTTTCTACTGCTTCTAAAAACAGCTAGAGAGCTGTAAAAACACCATGCTGTTTTTGCCAATAAGTTCATGTTTTTCTTTTTGGTGTCTGGAAAATTTATTGTTTCAAAAACCTCTGGACTGTAACGTCACAAATCAGCAGGCATTGCCCGTCACCTAGCAACCCCAGCAAAGCCCAGCCCGTTACTTAGCAACCCAAACTGAGCTCCAGAACGTTTGGTCAGCTAGTTTTACCTTTGTATTCACTGTACAACGGCTGCTGGAAAACAGTGCAGGAGATTCTACTTCTGCTTTTCAAAATCTGTGTTATTGTATAATTGATCATCTGTTTGCAGTTATTTTCACGTGTGATTGTAAACCTTGAGTTGGGGTGGCGTGACCAGCAGCAGCTAATTTGGATATAAAGTGATAAAATGTACATATTTTATTGTATTTTGATTGATATGTATTGATTGTACTGATATGCATTTCCCTGTATAGAAATGTTCGACCAAGGACTGGGGTTGCGAATTAGCTGTCGCTACATGCTTTTGGTGCAATGCATCAGTTACAGACTTCTTCTGTCTTGTGTGCTTTGTCCAGGTTAAATAAATGAGTAAATGAAATTAAATGAAAGCAGCTCAAATAGGCAGACCTGACCTAAGAATGATAAAACATGTAATGAACATTTCCATATCCATTTTTACAGTATTCAGACTTTTCCATACCATATCATTTTATTTCTAAAGCACTTAAAATACAACATAGCAGCTGACCGAAGTACTGTACAAAAATAAAAACAAAAAACAGCAATAAAAAAGTAATCAAAACATTACAAATATGAGGAGGGAGTGCAACATTAAGACAAAGATGTTAGCTTTAGGGAATAAAGGGAACAAATTACATCACCTGCACTGGTTTAACCCATTGTTTCCCTCACCATCTCCATGGTAACATTCCAGATTAAGCCATTTATGTTTCATATCTATTGTAAAGCAGTGATTCTCAGTGAACTTTTTGCTGCTGAGACTAACTAAAAAACAAAACCAAGCACTTCATCCTGCTGCATAATCCTGCTGCATCCTGTCAAATGTAAAAGCAAATTCCTTCCACTTAAAATAACATCATGTTTGTTTATGTAAACAAGGCAGTTGCAATGGCACACCAACAACTTCATATTCTGCAAAGACAAAGGAACTTCATAGATACAAAAGGAGGGATGGACATATGGTGAGGTGAAAAGGTTGGTCAGCCCGTTGAGGAGGAAGAAGGTCAGCTAAGAATAGTTTGTGCATCAGAAGGAGGTAAGAAAATCTCAGTCCAACACTGATCCAATTGTTGGTGGTAGACCCTGCTCCTTCCTCCATTTAGCCATGCGCAGCTTGAACCATCTCTGTGGGAGAGAAACAGAGTCAGGAAGTTTTTAAAGCAGGTTGCAGTTTTTTTCCAGGGACTCTGAAGCTGCAGAGCCTGAACAACCAGGCTCTGCAGCCTCACACTGAAATCTATGGCAATGACATTATAGTTACACAGTTGGACTGGATGTGCTGCCAACTAATGAATTAAGGTTTTTTCTAAACTGACATTTATCCAGAGGCTTCATGCTGCTTTTGAATGCAAACAATAATAATCGAACCTGAGAACAAGGTGAATGCGATTCCCAAACTGGAAACCTAATCAGTTTGTTTCTGATTCAGTCATTGAAGAAAGTCACATGAACTAAGCAAACACTATACAGGAAACTTAAAGCTGCAAAATATTTGTTTAAATGACTGAAAAACATGCCTTTAATTGCCATTAGGCTAATGCTAGAAATAGCATCTTTTTAGTATGCTAATGTTAGCATAGTTTATTTGATAGTTAGCAGTTCGATTTTGTGATGCTAGTTATACCAAATTGTCATTGGTCTTTTGACAAGATTCATTATTTATAGTTTAGCTTCCTTGTGTTGAGTAAAATTAAGAAATGAATATGTTAAACTTATCAGTAATATATTTGATGTAGAAAGTGGGCATGTGTACGGATTAAAATGCTAATGTTAGCATAGTGACATTCATGTTATGGAAAGGTTTTAATTCGCACTTAGGTTTTAGCATGCTAGCGCTGTAGAAATGGGCAGCAGGTTCAGCCTGTGCATGTTAGCATGATAACATTTTGATTTATGTTATCATGTTAGCGGTTACAGTTAGCGGTAAAAGTTTAGCATGCTAACATTTGTATTGAATTTGTGGTCATTTTGTTCAAAGATGACATTAAACATTTTTGCATAATTTAGCATTAACAATTATCATACTTATGTTACTACAATGTAACTTTTTTCTTTTGCATTTTCTTTTCCACTTGCTTTAGCTAACAGCACATTTTGTGTTTTTTATTGTGTTAGCTTGCTAACCTCAAACTGACATCTGCAAAATTTACAGTATTCCTCCATTTATGTTTTGTTTTTTTTACTGATATGTTCATCAGCATAGCATTAATATTCACAAATGTACACAAATTTAATTATCACTTGCAATGAACTCAGGAAACTGGTGTTCCATTTGTTGAATTTAAAATGCGTTGTAAACTGCAGATTGTGAGCTTTAGTCCAATTGTTGCGGTTGTTGCACTCTGACCACTCAGCCAGTAAGTGCCCCTTTAAACTCTGACCAGAGGATGACTGTGCAGAGCCTCAACATACACCCTTGACCTACTGCATTGCTGTTCTGCACTTCACGTTGTCAAGGGATTCACAGCACCGCTGACGTAATCTTGATAACGCCAAGGGGGAAGGAGGGATACAGCTCTCTGACAGTAGACTGGTTGTTTGAGCTGTGCGTTTCACAGGCAGGAAATTTTCCACGTTTTGTACTGAAAACACACGAGGTTCTTTTCTGAAAGTCACTTGGGAATAACACTAACACAAGCCCCCAAAGCAATTCACGAATAGACTCCAACTGTGCAATCCGGCTCTTTCAAGTGCAAATTGATGCCTTCGCACTTTACTTTTTATAAACTCCAGCAGCAAACTTTAGCCTTAAAGTAGTGCTTTTGGATTTTTCTTTTTGCTACATGGTTTGCACTGAATTACATCAGTCAACTCTAATACTGCAGCAAACAAGATGATTTGTGCCTGAGTTTAAACATGCACCACAGAGGCCAGAACACGTAAATATAATTAATGTGAAATGGGAGTGGTGGTTGGGTTGGGTTCCTTTAACTAAACCTGCTCCAAATGCTTGCTTTGTTAACAAACACAAAACCCTGTACAGGAGTGGTGGCAGGAGGGAAAGAGGAGTTACGTCGGGTCTTTTGATGAGGGGCCAGACCTTTACCTCATCCTGCCTGGACCGGGCTTCCCCATCAGCTCAGCCTCCCACCTTTGTGTACAGTGAATGGAAACACAGAAAGGGTTGGATTACAAGCCTCCCTGGCCACATAATTAAATGTTTCTGATGTAATAGGCTGAAGATTAAGCCTGGTAGTATTAGTGGTTTTAAGTTTTCCGTGTTTTGTTTTTTTTTTTTTTGTTTTTTTTTCTAAGCTTTTCCTTTCCTACATTTATCTTTTTTTTAAAAGATCACAGCTAATCGATGCCAGACTTTTTATTTATGCAACACTGATACTGTATTGTAATTGGATAATGCCTAAATTTGTTGATTCGTTAGAGAAAGAGAAAACTGCAACAAAACAAACCTTTATATTTGCATGTTTGTGCCAATCCTGCAACTGTTTTCTTATTAGTGTTTTCCCTGGTGGCTCAAAAATAAAACTAAATGTGTCACAGAGCTGTATTTTGTTTTTTATTATTATTACTTATTTTGTGACTTGAGAAAAATATTCTAGAACACATCATAGGGCATGCTTGTGTAAAAAGAAAGTTTTTACATGCAACTGCTGCAATAAAATGATGACCAAACCAGCTCTTAATTGCAAAAACACTAAATCTTACAAATTAATTTTGGTCTAGTTTCTAGTGCAAATGTCTTTTCACACTAGAAATAAGACAAAACTAACTTACAAGTGTTCAGTGAGACATAGCAGCTTGTTTTAAGTTAATAATTCCTTAATATTGAGGAAAAAGTATTAGTTCCATTGGCAGATTATTTAATTTATAACATGGGATAAATGTTTTGTTATATGTGAAATAATCTGCCAGGGGAAGTAGTGCTTTTTCAAAAATATTAAGAAACCGTTTACTTGAGACAAAGTCCTATATCTTACTGAAAAGCTACGTTTGTTTGCAAATGCTTTTTAATCCATTATATTTATGGTTTGTGTTTGATTTTTATTTTATTTACTGCTTTTGGTTGTTTTGTTTTTTTTATTTTGGATATTGCCACCTTCCTAAAGTGACAAGCTATGTAATTTTTTTGGCAAATAATTTTTTTTTTTTTTTTGGCAACAAAAAGATGGTGATTTTATTTCTGTTGGAGCGCTGCTTGGTTGCTAGGTGACGGGCTGGGCTTGACAGGGGTTGCTAGGTAACAGTGCAGTTTCCGTTGATTGTAACTTAAAAATTGGGAGGTTTTTAAAACGGCACCAAAAAAACGCTCACTTATTATTAGAAAAAAAATAACTGGATGCTTTTTTAAGGCTTTTCTTGGGCTGTTTTTACAACTTGTTGAGATTCAAATGGATGTTAGTAAAAAGTGAAAAATGTGAATTTTGAATTTAAGCTGTTGGCTGATATTTGATCTTGGGGGCGCACTGTGACCAAACCAAATCTAGACCAAACCAGATGTGGAAAAACAAGCTGTAGCTCCTCCGTTGTAAAGTCTTTCCATAACTGTGAATGATAACAACATGCTGAAATATGCTTGTTTGTCTTTTTGCTTATGCAAGCCGCACCGTAACTAAAGCCGGTGTAACTGGTTTGTTGGGTTGAAGGACAGAGACATCATGCCTGAAGTATGCAAGTGATTGTTTGGTGAAACACTCGTTTAGTTGCCATGTCAGAGTTGTGTCTCTTCCACCGCAGGTATAAATTTGCCTGGAACACACCTGAACCTGGGTTGGCTCAGTCAGACGGATTACCATAGGAGAAGACAGATTCCCAATAGTTATTCTATGATTCATCTGAGTTTTTCTTCACTTTGTGGTTTAATTGAGGCTCTGAAACTTCACATCTGTCAGCTGATAAGAGAGATGCAAAGGCTTTACAGAAAGCTGAAGGAATTTCTCAGATAGGTGAGAGGTGGGAGGGTTCGCATGTTGGAGAAGGAGGTAATCAAGTGACATGTTATTTCTGATATTCAGTTTGTGCTTAAACTATTTAAAAAAATGTTTCACTCTTTGAATAAATTGCTCTGTTTTATAAAGAATATCTAGAGATGAATTTGACACTGTCGATTTTTTTATTATGCTTCTGTGTTAAACAGAAAAATCTATGCCTGGTTATGCATTCTGCGTCAGAGTATATCAGGGTTCAAACTGTTAAAAACCCTGAAAATGTTACTATTCTTATCATGGACGGACTTTGATCTGGCTGTAGGGAGCATTAAGTAACAACACAGTTACGTTACTGTGTGTGTGATTAATGTACGTCAGCACAGCAGTGGCCTGTGACTGAAAGGCATAATGGAGTCAACCAAAACAACGTAGACACGCCCTCAGTAACAGCTAATTCTGTCTGACAAGTCCCTTAAACACGCATCCGCCCTGCAAATTAATGTGCTTTACCAGGATATTCAACTCTGCTGTGACCTAATGGCAAACAAATCAACTTGACAAGTGTAATAGTCTCATTTTATACAAGAAAAACAAAAGTCAAATCTTCTCACGAGAAGCTTTTATATCAAGTTGTGCTTGTGCTTGTCTCAGAACGCTCATAGACTTCACTTCAAAGGTTCAACAACATGACTTACTGGCATTAACTCTTTTAAACATTAAGTTCATGTTTAATTTGAAGATCAAATACCTGAAAACTGATATTTATAGTTAATGTAAGCAAAAATCTACATTGACTGTATTTTTATTTGTAGTGGCACACCGCCCAGGGAACCATTCCTTCAGAGGGCGGCACAGCATTTAAGAAACAAAATTTCCAAACCTAACAATTTTTCTATTCACATTTGTGGTCAGTAGGGAATGTTGTGCACACTTTCAGAAGTGGAAGAAAATGCTGCAAACTCTGAAGTTCGCTCTTTTCTTATTGGCACTAACTTACAAAAACAGTCAAAATATTTTAGGGATCCGGAAAGTATTTCATCATCTCTTGCTCAAATTCTCAAAACTTGATCTGGTCAAACCTAAACTGGATTATTTTAATTAAGTATTGGCATAAATATATAAAAATATGGATATTTATTTTTCAAATAAAAGAAGTAATGTATATCTCACCCACCTCCTAAAAAGTGATGAATCCAGAAATTCAGTCTTTAAATACTAAATTTTACAGATTTTTTTTAAAACTGGCTCAGGTTCTGTTTGATAATACTACTTTTTGTCATTATGTTGTAATTTTAACTTAGGGAGAACATAAATCAGTTGTGTATGTTCTCAAGTCACTTTGTATTTAGCATCTAGCTCAGATTAACAAAACATTTTGACTACATACCCTGTATATGCCGATGACACAACTTTTTGTTACAACAGTCATAATACCTGCAAAAGGTCAGAGTTTCCTCCAGCTGAATCCCAAAAAATAGAAGTTGTTGCTTATGTTCCCAACTAGAATCAGGTAGAATTGGAAATCTTGTTATAGTGGTCTAAACGTGCGGATCTTGGTTTGAAATATATTTCAGAAGTGCTTGGGAAGTGTAAGCCTCAGGATTTAGCATCTGGATCATCAGAGACCTGCTTACTCTCTGTTCTCAGAACCAGAAACATGGTGAGGCAGCATTTAGTTTCTGTTTCTCAGCTCTGAAAGCCGGAGATGTGCAGACACTTTCAGATTATTTAATTCAGCGCTAAGCCAGCTGTTTACTGCAGCTTTCAATCACAGACTTTCCACAAATGAACAACTGGAAGGTGAAGTTAAAGATTACATTTGCATCTTAATATTTGCATCACATAAATGTTTCATATATTGTCTGCATATTTAAGGAAAGCTTAAAACTTCATTAAAATAAATCTATCAGTCTGAAAACTCTTAGTGCCAACAAAAAAGTATTTAAAAGATACCCTATGGATCAGTAGCACTTTTTTATTCTGGTGTTATAAAATGAAAATATACAAATAGATTACAATATATTTGCATTGAAGCTGAAACGTAAGTCTCACCAGTACGTCCTCCTCTGACACTCCGACCTCAGCAGCGATCAGCATGAGGCTCATCCCCTCTGGATGTCTGTTGGTTCTGAAATTGTCCTCCAGTATTCGGAGTTGGTCGTCGGACAGTACAGAGCTCTCTTTATCTTCAGAAGCCATGTTTCTCTGTTTTATCCCCGGTTCGTGGTCTCCGGTCAGTTCTGCTAAAGGCTCCGGTCCCGGATCAGATGTGAGCGCAGCTGGACGCGCAGAGCTGGCGCAGCGTGGAGCGGCGTTACCAGTGACAGCTCAGCGGGGAGCAGCGTGTGGATGTGGGAGTGGATGGTGAGTGTGTGGAGACTTTATTTACAACAGAGGAGGCGAGTCATAAAGCCAATCCCACCAACCAACCCGCCCACAGAGGAGGAGGAGGAGGATGAAGAGTGCACAACATTGGATGGACAAAATAAAAGCGCCACAACATAATACTTAAATACGTAAATACATTTTTTTTTTACATATTATACAAAAATAAAATAACAAAGTTATGCAAATATTTTCAATAATTTATTAAATATTTATGCAAAAAAGTTATAAAAAGCACATGGTTAAAAATAAGAAAAGGTTTCAACATAAGTGCAATTTAGTAATTATTTTACAACCCTGCGTTGCAGCACAACAATAAGTTATTTTATTTATTCATCCTGACATTTAGTAGCCTCACATCTTATTCCTAGCAAACATGGTTGAATTGTTTGCTGTTTATTTGTGTGCTTATTATATTTCTGAATAGCTAGCTATATGAAAGTTGAAGAATATTCATAAACAGTAAAGTCATACAGAAATATATATTATGTTTTACTGTGTAAGAGGGGTGGGGATTAATAAAATGTAAACTTCTCACTTCTTTCTGAACAAGTACAGCAGCTAAAATGACTGATTCTTATGTTGCTAAATATTTTTCAATTTTTATTTGTGTGCACGTATGTATTCTCGTTATTGTTTTTTTTTTGTTTTGTTCTAAATAAAGAGAGCATATGACGTTTAATTAACTCTAACAATTACCCCATTTGCAGGTTAACCTTCATTCTGTGACTTAAGCTTTTTAATGGAACCTTGTTCAAATGGTTGACCCAAAAGATTTCTTAATAAAGTCACAATCATCAGCTTTGCTCTGCCAGCAAGATGCATCCAGAACAGTATTAACATCTCATCACAGTCTTTCAAAAGAGCAAGAAAAGACAAAGCTCTAAGCCAAATTGTAAGCCATCAAATCTGTGAATAGTCTATGTATTCATAAAAAAAAAATATATATGTATATATATATATATCAGATAATTTTTAAGAATATCTTTCGTTCTGCTTTAAAGAAGTTAATCAGAGAAATGATTCCGTTTATGATAAAGAACAATGATGGCATTGTTCTTTGTCTTGCAGGTAAAGATTTATTAAACTAGCATGTGATAAACTTCTCTGGTTTATCACAGAGAAGTGTGAACTGTGAACTTCTATTAAACATTTGGTCACATTTTATTTATTTTTCAGGGTTAAAATTTGAAGCAATAAAAAAATGACAAAAGGCAAAAACATGAAACATCCAATTAACTCACTAAAAATTCTGCTTATGAAAGAATCTGATTTGATTAAACTTTATTTTTCAAGAGGAAAATCATTTGTAAGTTTCCATTATTCCACCAATTCCTTTCTAAAGGATTTTTGAAATGGAGTTTACTATTCTTTGCTAAAATTTGCCCTTTCTACATGCAGATCCCACATAAAAAGCTGTTCTCTTGTGTTACAGTTTCAATAATACAGCACTAACATCTTAGACACAGACCAATGTCACATATGCAACAACAGAACAACCTCAGTGAGTTTGTTAGATTTCGCATGTCAGATTCGGTAAATGCAGCCATGAGCACACATGCAGCTTCATGTGATGCTATCTTTGGACTTTGATTAGACCTGTAATTATGGGTACTCTCACTGGAAATGCTTGACTTTAGGCAACTGCAAAGCCATGTTGTCTGATTTTCCTCTCAGGGGAATTAATCCATGTCGCTCTCTTGATTCTGATTTGAGCTGCAAACCAAGACATGCCTGAACAAATTCAGCTTTAAGACTCTTTCTCAATAGCCACATTTTAATTTAGAGGGTTTAAGGTGGAAGGTGCACCTAAACTTAAACTTTACTCAGTCCTTTGAAGGGGGGAATTTCAACAGAATTATGCAAGGGTGAATGCAACAAGTTTTCTTTTTTTTTTGCAAGATTTTGCAAATATCTTTTCATCAGACATGATGCCATACACATAATGAGGCTTGGAAATATGAGGAAAATGCCAGAAAACAGTGGAAATATAGGATTACATTCCATAAATACAATCCTAAAACACTGCAGTAGAAATAAAATGATGTGTGACTTTATTTTAAAAACCACTATGAAAGATAACATTCTGCCACTGCTGCATCTGTTGGGAGAGCAGATTAGCTGCTGGTTTATGGTCTGTAAATACAGCATAACGTTCTCTGGAAACTCCAGTTTACATGGTTGTTTTACAGCTGATTGGCTGCTGCTGAGCATTCAGAGTGGTAAACGAGTAAGATTGACTATGATCCAAAGTTCACTCTGTGGATGGCGATATTTACTGTGTGCTGTTGTTAATAACACAAAGAAAGAATATTTTTGTCTTCACAATATGCACAAGTTAGCAAATTCTACATTCAAACAGCACAGGACTGGGGTGTCCAAAGTGTGGCCCGGGGGCCATTTGTGTCCATTTGGCCCCTGGTTACAAGTCAGAAATAGTAAAAACTGTGCCAACAAAACAGGAAACAATTGGAAACTATTTGTTTTTCTAACATGATATACATATTTCATAAATTAAAAAAAAATTATATTGTTGATCAGAAAATCACAGTAATCAAATTTTTGCGTTTTTTTACTTAATGAATTTTGTGGCCCGCCAGTAGCTTAAATGTGCCAGTTTTGGCCCCAGAGGCAAAAAGTTTGGTTACCACTGGCATCATGCAAATCTTTGATTATTCTTTAATATTTTAAGGTCTTCCAGAGAGCATAGAAACTTTTAATTAGTTATCTGTAACTTAATGTTTCCCAGGCGTATAAATGTGACACAATTCTTCTTTTGTGTGATTTTAAGTTTATTTTCTTTCTATATAACTTTGTTTTTTTTAGTCATACCACAGTCAATAAAGTCAGGCTACATTTTATTTGTCTAAAATTAATCTAGACAGCATTTAAGCTTCTTCTTTAACCCATCAGACTGGGATTAAATGTCTTTTTCCCCTTTATGAGCCCACTTTACTTCTGACTTTGTCTGAATCATGATGATCCTCTGCAACAAGACATAGATCACTACTGCTGCATACAAGTGAGACGGATAATTTTAACACAGCAGCTCGTAAAACAGTTGTTTTTCCACCTAATGACAGACAGAAGTGCCAAAGTCTCGACATGAGCTCCGGTTGCTTCTCACCATCTGAGTGACTCTTGAACTGGTTCCCAGTTACACACACAGCTGTTTACTGCTGAGTCATGATAAAACCTTCATTAATGCACAATTACAGCATGATGTCAAAGAGAGAATGTGTCCGTAAGAACAGGAGACACTTTGAAAAGACATGTAACACTTGTATTTTGCATTTAATATACATGCTTAACTTTCAGATTTGCTGCAGTTTCAGAGCCACAGTGTAAAAATCTTATGTACAAGCTTTTTTTTTTAGAAACAATATTAATTTTTCAAATTTATTTAATCAAATTAAGTAATCTCCACTATGTATTTGCTAAAACTGAATGTTTAGTTTATTGTTTTTTTAAAATTGGTCGACAGAGGTGATGTTATCTGATAAATGCTGATAGAAGTTACTGTAAATAAAAAAAAGACAAATTATTTAAGAAATACAGCCTTTCTTATTTAGCAGAAAAAAGGTTTGAAAACATTAGTTTGTGCGTAATTAAACTATATAATATGTTTCACAATTGAAAAACATTTTAAATATCCCAATGTATTGAATATGACTGTATGTGGTGAGACATTATTACAGGTGTACCCCAAGGCTCGGTTCTTCTCCCACTTCTGTTCAGTTTATATGAATAAACAATTTGACACATTTATGTCCAAATGCAGGTTTTCAGACATATGCTGATGACTGTTTTATATGTAGCTGGCAAGAACATCGGATCTTTTTCAACACAAGCATTCTGGTATTTGCAGTCTGTTGCAGCATAGTTTTCATAAAAACATTTTAAAAAGGGTTAATTTTGTTTCCCTCTTTTATCGGATCTTAGCTAGAAAGGAATGATTTAGATATTTAAAAGGCAACTTATTAAAACTGTCCAGCAGTATCTGTTGATATCTCACATTGGTTCCTGTACCAATAAACTCAACTTTCTGAAAGTCTTCAAATGTTTATCACTGGGGAGTTTTTAGGATGCTGTTTCGCTGTTTCTGTACGCTCCATATCAGGATATTGTGTGTTTAGCAAAATAAGGAAAGTAGAGGTGAAAAGAAGAAGTATTAGGCCTAAAAAAAACTTTCTCTGTCACATGATCAGTACTGGAAAGTCATGTCTGTATGAAACATGAAAAAAATCCAGTAAAGACCCGAAACAGAACCTTAGTTGAGAAAAACAGCAAGGGAAAACTTGGAAAGACAATCGGAAAGGATGAAAACTTTTAATCAATACCAGCTTAAAAGACTACAGGAAAGTCTGGCTGTGACGAAAGAAAATGTACAGAAATAAGGGTGTGACTCGAGACATTTGAACAATGGTGACTCATGGAGGAATGAAATCAGGGTATAGAGTATCGGACTATTTACAGTCTTCCTGTCAACATCAAGCAGCTATTCAAAAGGAGGATGTTTAGGCAACAACCTACTAAAAAGGAAGGAGAAAACCTGGAATCGTGCCAAAGCAATCACTGAGTTCAACATCCAGAAAGGAGCCTCATCCTCCTCGAGACTACAAATCTGAAAAAAATCAGATACATATAGTTGCTTTCTATTAATAACTCTCTGCTGGAAGCAAGAAAAACAGATCCTTGGTCTCCTCCTGTAAATCAAAGCAGCTTGTTTTCATCACAGACAGGCTGCAGGTTGTTACTGACGCCTGGAGGAGGCAGTTCGCTGCTCGCCAAGGTTAGCGCTCAACACGTGGCCCTTACATAAGGGAGCCACTCCTTCATCAAACAAAAACATCTGGGGATGAAGAATCTAATTCAAAGTGATCCGGGAGAGGCAGAGACGTGTCTGCTGACTTCCTGGCCGCTTATGATCAATCACTGCATGGATATTAGGTTGTTAGTTGTGAATAATACATAGATTAGACCATTTCAAACAGCGGATTAGTGAAATATTAAAGCTACAGCATCCAGTCCGAAGCAGTAAGGATTTATTGGATTCAGTTCTCTGGAAGTCTGTCTGAAGAATGTGTGGAGGATTAGATTCTGACTTTCACAGACCGAGTTTATAATAGACAAAACAGAATTAGCAGGCCAACTAAAATATTAAAATCTGAAACACATGGACAGTATAATGGGAGCTTCTCTGATGGAAATCCATTTGTTCAAGAAAATCTCTGGTGTTGGAGCTAAAGGTTTGACACGATTCTTAATCACTTTTTAAGCTCAAGACAAAAACTCTGCGACAGATGAACAAGAGAAACAAGGCCAGGATTTAAATATGCAACCTGGAAAAAGACTGGACGGATGGTTGATAAATTCAGAATATTTTAAAATCCCTGCAGTTTACTGATTCTGGTTTATGTAAAATCTGGGTGTATTCACACCAGCCACGGTGTTCACTGTAGTCGAACTGTAGTTCATTTATCTATAAAGTTCGTTTGGGGAGGTGTGAATGCACAATAAAACTCTGATAGGGACCAAAAAAGTTAAATCTGGTCCGCTTACAAACCTCGGTCTCTTGGTGCTGTTCAGACGTGAACGCCAATCAGAATGGAGACCGCTCCAAAAACAGGAAGCGGACTACAGCGCAGGGCATTTTGGGTAAATGTATCCAAAACAAATGCACAATTCTAGCACTAAAGGGAGAAATGGCTTGTGGTCTTTTACCAGAGACAATAGAGAAATCCTACGACCACTAAAATCTGATGCCGCTCCATTTTTGTTTACATTTTGTGAAGAAGGAAGTTGCACTCATGTCTTCTTCGCAAGTATTCTTGTTGTTTCCTTCTTGACGTTCTTGTTGCAGCGCCTCCACAGGTGAGGAGGTGAACCGATTTTCCATTAGTTTGGTATGTTTCACACAGTCCAGCATAAAAGCGAACTGCGTCAGCTGAAAATGTAACAAGTGTTGCAATTTTGGTTCTCAATCGACCGAATCTATCAGGCAACCAGGTGTGAAAACTCCCTAACACTCCAACAGAAACATGGATAAGGACAAGAAGCCTCAGTATGTTTTTGTTTGGTTCTTTCTGAAAGTCGCGCAAGTCTCTTTTGAGGGGTTTCTTAAGACGGTTAGGAAGGGGAAACCACAGCTTGTCCACAGGAAACTGAGTCAGTCTGGAGATCCAACCAACCCGGAGGCTCCAGAAAGCTTGGAGGAACTGTACGCCAGGTTCTCTTACGCAACGCTGTGGCTCTGCATGTTTAACTTCAAACACTGGGGCCCCTCACAAAGTAACTACTGTTGGGAAGCAGTAAAACTCCACTGATGCTGCGGACCAAGTACAACAAACACAGACGATTTTAACTAAACAGCTTATCTGAAGGCTGATATGAAAATACACAAATCCAGAGAGTTTTTTGAACTCTCACCTGAAAAAGCAGAATAAAAAAAGCTATTTGTTTCTACCAAAAAGCTTTACAGTGTTGCAGTTTTGTCCACTTGATTTCTTGTAACATTTCACAACTTTTAGATTACTCTGCAGCTTTATACTGCAAGACAGAGAAATGTTTTCAACAATAATAATATCTCCCTTACACAAAGCTATAAGCCAGAGTAACTTGTTACATTTACTTAGTTATGTCTATTTGAGTAACTTTTTGATAAAATGTACTTTTAAGAGTTTTTTCCTACTCTTCCTTGAATAAAATTTTTTGGGTACTCTACTCACTGCGAGTAACTTCACTGAATGAAGAACCAAAAACAAGCTTGGGTTTATTTTTAATAATAAAAAAACACCAAAGAAACTACATTAAATGAATATAACAATCCAGTAAAAAGATCATTTATTGCATTATTATTCTTGATAGTTCCAGTGTGAAAGATGAAAACATTACTCTGAAATATCTAAATATATCAAATTTATTTTTTAATAAATGAAAAATTAAATCATTTTTATATTTATCTAAATTTTTAGAAGAAAGAATTTAGATAATAAATAATTTCATTCTGTTTAAAACAATACATATTTTTATTTGATGGTTCTTGTTTTTCACCAAGCTCTCATTTTGAGTAAGTAAATAGACCAGCATCTGATTGGTTGATCTGACAGGAAGTTAACGTCAGACCAATCATCTGGACTTTAGCAGTTAGGCCCGCCCACCGACTTTACAGTGCAAGGCTGACAGACATGAAGACCACCATAAAATGATCAATTTGTGAAATAATGAAATTTAATTTTTGTAAATTTGCATTGCAGCTAATGTAATTGTTGTATAGACGATAAATTATGGATGTTGTTTTTATTTCAATTTTGATAAATGGCACATTTAAATACTCATAAACTGAGCCACTTTTGACCCTCCAGGTTATAAAACACAGCAGATGACGTTGAAGGCAAACATTTTTAGTATTTACATCCTTTCTTCAGCACAGTGAGCTTTTCTCCATGAAATAAATTGGTCTTCAGAGGCTCTGGGACGATGTTTGGGGGGTTGTAATCTTGGCTTGACTAAAAAGCAGCTTCTATGTTCGTCCAGTAAGGAAACAATGAGGTATTGTTGTACCGGATATACCTCAGATACTTGAGGCCAGAAGTCAAAATAGGGAAAAAAGGTTTTTTTGTAGTTGCAGAAGGAAAATATTTGAGTCTGTGGACAGATAAGAACCTCGTGTGCCTTGTTTTTAAAACTGCATTGCTCCTACTGAGCACCAACATTTACTGGATGAGGGTCTGTGTTTTGTCTGTATTCTGAAGATTCAATTAGCAGAGTTCATTTTTCGCGGCTGAAGCACAAAGTTTGACATTTCCGTTAGTGCAGACAAAAGCCTGGCTTCCTGACACCTGTCTGGGAAAGCATAATGAATGTCCCCAGCTGTCAGCATCTCTCTTTGTGACGAACAAACAGTCTCGTTTGTTCAGCTTTATAGAGAAACACGGCTGCCTCCTCCGACCGTCAGGCTTTTCAACTTTCAGGAAAAAAGGAGTCCAGCTGAGTTTATTTTGAGAAAAATCCCTCAGCTGAAGGATCTTCTACTTGACCCCTGTGAAAAACAACTTCAAAGAGACTGAGTTTAATCCTTCAATTGCTTTGATTTCCTCTTTAACTATTTATAGTGAAAGTCTTAATTTCAAAAATATCTAGACATAAAAAAAAAAAAACGAAACTAAAAATGATCTCCTCACACTCCCAAACAGCCAAGACAGACAAGAATTTCCTGTGCAGCATGGAAACTGCTTTGTCCAACTTTGAATCGCTGAAATGTTGGACCATATATCTAGTTTATTTTAACAGCACCAAATCAGCACCGCAAAAGGAGCCTGTCATCTTCTCAAGCCTTTATATAATCAAATCACAATGTATTTAAATTTCATTAGGATTCAGATTTGTGTTGTGTGTGAATAAAAAATGAGGAAGTGGGAGGCCAAAAGAAGAAGAATGGGGGCTAAAAAGTTATCCGCAGCAGATGACAAGTACATGGGAGGTACATGTTTTTAAGAAACATGCTTTGGGAATCCAATCCTGTTGATGGATGAAATATTAATGAGGTCTCAGTTTCCCAGTGGGAAATCCGACTTCGGAGTACATTCCAGTTGATTTTCCACTTTATGTCACATGAAGATCTTGGTTAGAATAGTTGACTGCTGCATTTACAAAGTTGGTTTTTAACTTTAAACGGTTTCATATGTTTTTTTTTAAGGCATTTTGTATTCTTATGGGTTTTTTTTTTTTTTAGATAGATATTCATTTTTTCCCCACATTAAAAATTTCCCAAAAAATGGTTCCCAAAAAGGAAGCAACAAAATTGCTTGCTTGTTATACAGCAAATCTCTCCTGGTCAAATATAAAGACTGGACTGAGAATGAGTGAAAAAACATCAAAGGTCCAAAGAGAAATTTTGAAAAGGCCTTCAGAAAGCCTAAAGAATTTGCATAAAACATGTACAGACAAACAATTGATTTTTACCAGTTATCCGTGACTGAACTGCAGTTAGGAAAGTATTTTTGCATTAAAAATGGTACAAAGGTCCTCAATTATAATAACTTTTCTTATTACAATCTTTAAGATCAAGATTTTGGTGCTACATTTCTGTTTTATTTTAAAACGATGAGTCTCATGGCTAAACTTCAGTAAAATGAGGCAAGTTCTAAAAATAAATGTGTGTTTCAATGGTAAATAAGCACAATGAAGGTAGTACTGAATGAAATGTATCCTGTTTATGTTTGTTTTTGCAGTGACTGAATGTACAGCTGTGACTTCCCAGATCAGATCAGAGGAGGGATCAGTCGGGGTGAAGGGTGTGTTTACGGCTGGACCAGTAAAAACCAGTTTAAATTTAGCTGGAAGAACAGTTCTCAATTATTTGCTGTTTTAAATGAGATTCAAACCAAGTTGTTGATGCATTTGAACTCTGAGTTTGGCTTCTGGAATGTCACAACAAGCATCTGGCAGAAAGTAAATTATGAGCCGACACAACTGGATCTAATCAGATTTTTTCCTTCAGTATGTTTACCCATACGTTCATCTGAACTTCATTTCATAAAACATGAACACACACACACACACACAAAATGTCTACTTCTGCCACTTCTGCAGGGGCTGGCACCGAAAGCGTGACTGGAGGAAATATTTGAGATTCCCAGGCAGCAGTTTTCCATGTGAATACCAGCAGACAGACCATATGGGAGCCAGATCTGTTTGTGTGTTTACTGCAGACTTTTATATTTACAGCGCTTAGCAGCTCCTTATGAAGCAAACACACTCGGTTGCAGAAAACAAGAGTCGCTTCTCACACAGGGCTTCTGCAAAAACAATCAGATAGCAGCAGAAATGTATCCTTCCCTCATATTTTGACTGGATTTCTTACTTGTTTATTAAACCTAAAACAGACATTTGGCATGGTTATGATTATTTCCAGCAGTCTAGAAAATCCTGTACTTTAAAACTACTGTTTGATTAAAAAGATTTCAGCACAAAAGCAAAAGGTGACACCCTAAAAGTCATAAACTTATATTTTCTTATGTCGTTTTTATTGTTTTTAAATTAGCATTTTTATCAGTAATCACCTGCTCTTTATATTTGTAGCACTTTATTTAAAACTCTTCATATTTTATTTGCATTTCATGCTCCGCTTTCTTCCAAAAGCAAAGGACGTCAATATAAGAGCAACATCTGAGGCACTGCGGTCCTCAAACATGAATTTTTGGAATTCATTAAACTCCTGAGTCCCAAGAGACGTTAACGGTTTCCAACTGTTTCATATTAAACTACAAGATGGAAAATGATGAAAACGGAAGCAGAGCAACGGAAGCCCTTCCACCATGAAGAGTTTAACCTGCTGCTGCTGGATCGTAAAATTGCTTTATTGCTACCTGGAAGCACCTCGTCGTAGTTAGTTGAAAACACTTTGCTGTGGGGGCGTCACTAAAACTTCAAAGAGTAAAAATAATACAACTTAAATCCGGGGAGTTCAGATGCTCAGATTAAGAAAAGCCTTCAATTTCTTTTTAAAGGCGACCTGTTATGAAAAGTTCACTTTTTTTTTTTTTTTTGTTTTTGGAAGATTAGCCGTTTCAAATTCCAACGGGCGCTACGCCGTTACCTAGCAACTCCAGACGATACCTAGCAACTCCAGACGATACCTAGCAACCAAAGCGAAGCTCCGGCATGTTTGGGCAGCTCATTTTTTCCTCTGTATGCCTAGAGGTGGGCAGAGTACCCAAAAAATTGTACACAAGTAAGAGTAGCACTACTTCAACATATTGTTACTCAAGTAAAAGTAAAAAGTAGCTGTCCAAGAAATTAAGAAGAAAAGAGCATTTGGTAAAAAGTCTGCTGAGTAAACGAGTACTGTCGTTTACTGAGTAAATGATCAAATGATCAATCATTTAATATTTACAAATTACATCATCAGACGGATCAAAATATAAAGTAAAGTGGACATTTTTGGTATTTTAAGGACAAAAATGTCAATAATTCATATAAGTAACAAAAATAAATCAAGCAAAAGAACATTTAATTCCAAAATCAAATGAAATTTCTTTCAATATGTTTTTATATAAACGTATGAAACCTTAACAAAAACTGCAGGTGTGTTTCTGTGTCTGGTGAATTTTTGGTTGAAATATGTTCGTTTTTCATTCGGTAGAGATTTTACACAAGAGTAGCGATGCTTCATAATAAAACTACTCAAGTAAAATTAAAAAGTACAGCGTAGTAAAAAATACTCCTAAAAGTACATTTTCTCAAAAAAGTGACTCAAGCAGATGTTATTGAGTAAATGCAACTTGTTACTACCCAACTCTGTGTACGCCTGTACAATGGCTGCTGCCTGAGAAATGTTTTGTTGTTGCCTTACCATTCAGAAACCATAGTCAGCAGCAGCTTATTTGGATTTAGTGACAAAAAGTTGGAATTATCTTTAAACAAATTAAAATTTACTGCAACAAAGCTGACCTACAAAACTAAATTAGAACAGAACAAATTGGCGTTAGGATTAAATATTTTGGTTTTACAGATTTTGTCAAGCAATTTTTGACTCCAAAATACAAACATTGCTTAAAAATGTACAGCTGGTTGTACACAAAAGATTAACAATATGCAAGGTGTAGCTATTAGATACAATACTCAATAATGTCACAATTAACAGCTATAATTATTTAATTTCTCAACTGGATTAAGTTAAGATGATTTAAAAAATTTGAAAAATGAGAAAAAGTAATTAAAGATCAGAAAGGTTGATCAAATTAAGGAAACTCGTGAGATCAGAGAGAAGCCAATGAAAAACTGTTTTCTTTAGTCTGGAATCAACTTTAAGTGATTACACCTAAGCAAGTAATTTTAAAAACTCCACATTAAGTCAACTGTCTTTTTCTTTTTATTTAATAAGCTGCTTCATAAATTATCACACATAAAAGATTCTTTTCAGTAGTTACAAAGTGGATATCGATCTTAGCGCTTTAAAAAATAAAATCAATGAGAAGGAAATTGCAGACGGTTGGGTGTTTGATGAATCCAACGTCCTCTCAGCAGACCAGAGAGGACCAAAAGTTTAAGGAAATAATACATCCAACCCAACCATGTTCCCAAGATGGCCGTCGCCTAGCAGCAGACAAAACCGAGACATGCTGTTTGCATTTCTAAGCACATGCCAGATTCTTATTCTATGTTCTCCAGTGTGTTCAAAACAGGGGAAAGGTAGAACACAGAGGGCGAGTTTCAGGATTCATTTCAATCAAAGAAGAAAAAACAAAAACGAAAAAATAGCACAGGCTACATGTGAGGCTCACAAAAACAAACTGAACTAAGGAAGTGGCATCTTCATGGCTCGACTTTGATTC
Source organism: Girardinus metallicus (assembly GCA_903067095.1). Taxonomy (NCBI): domain Eukaryota; kingdom Metazoa; phylum Chordata; class Actinopteri; order Cyprinodontiformes; family Poeciliidae; genus Girardinus; species Girardinus metallicus. The sequence continues at coordinate 164,499 of CAEGAE010058599.1, forward strand.
CTCTTCTCTGGATTGAACCAGCGCAAACTTCACCTGGTTGCTCATTCAAATCCATATAACATCTTAAAACTTCTCTTTCCGACAGCTAAAACTTTTGATTCACAAACTTCCATGATGGATTTATTCACCGAGTCCGTCTGAAGGATGGACAGGAAACTCATCTGGCTAAAACTGGCCTAGCACTAGTTCACACTCAACGAGGCCGGAGTCTCTTCTCCCGTCGGCTTGAGGAACGTCTGAACGTCTTTCTGGTCTTTCTAGACGGGAGCCTACTTGGACATTTGCTGCTGAATGTGCTGCAGAAACTCGTGGTAGGATGACGCCGACTCAGACCGGTCCTCCACCAGGTGCTGGAACAAGGTGGCCTTCGCTGACGCGTCGTCTCTGCGAGAAAAAAAAAATTAAAGATTGATCCATGCATATTCATACATAAATACCAGAATTATTGGCACGTGTTGTTGCAATATTGTATAAAAAGGCTAAAATGAAAGGTTTGCTAAATGTGGCAATTTGTTTATCTAATTAATCATCAGAATAATTGCTAGATTATATTGATTCATTTAATCGATAATGAAAGTAATTCTTAGTTGCAGCACTACATTTAGTACAAAAAAAAATCAAAGGAACATATACCAGAATTACTGGCATTCTGAATATTTACAATAAAATATTAATGAATTATCAATTTACCCTTTTAAGCATTGGTCAGACTGGTTTGTAACCTTTAATAGATAATCATGACTTCCTAGTTTGCTCTAGAATGCTTATGACATAAAACAGAGGCCCAGCACCCAAATAACGATACAAAACATTTAATCAAATCCACAGAGAAATGATTCCCCAGACAGAAAACCAAAGTTCATCCATGTGTGTTGAAGCTAAATCCTACATACATGTTGTATAGTTCAACCTTTTCAAGTGTTAAAGAAGAGTGTTTTGGATCAAAGTGGGAGTGCAAATATTTCTGATACACCTGATTTCATGTAAATAATCCAGATAATGGGACATTATTTCTGTCTGTGTGGACTAGGAAATATTTTCCCCCTAACTTTATGCTGCAGCAATAAAAATCCTTCCTGATTTGATCACACAGTTTGTTATTCTTCTACTTTATTTGCTGTTATCTAAAGTAAAAACATACTTTCGATTCAAAGCGAAGATCTGAGGTGCTTTGAGGTGGGTTTTAATGGGCCTCCATCTGTTTTTGGAAATTAATGTCAGCTCTGCTGTCATTTCACATTACCACACAAGCGGCCATTGAAATACCACTCAGCCCATTCGTCCTGACATCAGTGGCGTAAACATGTGGTTGAGTAACAATGCCGCACCGCAAGCAGCTTAGGAAATTGAAACAATGCGTTCCCAGTAGATGCCATTACCACGACTCCCAACCAGTGACCTCACTGTGTTTTTACTCTGGAAATAGTCTCCAGTTGACCTCAGAACCGTCTCTTCTACAAGAAACCGTCTCCACCCGGTTTCTGTTTGCCGTTCTGTTGCTTCATCATAACAATAAAACAAACTGAGGCTTAACATTTCTAACCGAATCCAATTAAAGCAACTTTTACAACAAAGCTTCATTATCTACTGTTCATTTTTACTTTTGAGACAAAACCTGCAAAACCAGATCCTAAAAACCTTTGTGCTCTCATGTATGACGGGTCCAGTTAATCTATGAAGCAATCTAGCTGTGTGCAAACACATACACAGATGAACAAAGTTGTGCAATTTAATGTTTCACAAGAACTAGTTCTAATTTCAGTTCCCACAGATTAGGACTTATTAGTAGAGAGACAAATTCACACGTTTTATAATTCATTTCATGACATCTGCTAAAGTGCTGAAGGAAACATGAAGCTAAATTAATTTTAACTGATTAGTTAAAACATCCTCCTGTAATACTTCTGCTTCTGAGACGTTAGTTTTATTTTAAGTCTGCTGTGCTTTGCAAATGAAATGTTTCTATATTTTCACCTTTCAAATCCCAAAGTTCATTATTTTACAGCAATTTTGTACAACAAACTAAACAAGATAGCATATAACTGGGGAGTGGATAAAGAGAGACGCAAGACTTTAATCCTTTTTCCAAATAAAAAATCTGAAAAGTGTGGCATGCATAATTTTTCATGATTCCTTTGATTCTGAAAGGTCCAACTGACTTCAGAAGTGAACTTATAAATAAATAAGGAAACTCTCCACTCAATCTGATGGCCCATTGGTCCTGCAGAAAAATATGGCTGCAACCAACGATTACTTTAGTAATCGATTAATTGATAATTCTGATGATTAATCGCTTAATCAGATATAAAAAAAGGCATATCATACAGATTTTTTTATTCAACCACATAAGCCTTTTTTATACAATATTAGAAATACTTTAAAAACTTCAAATAAAGAAATAACTCAGTTTCTTAAAAATAAACAGCCTTTCTTTAGTAAATCTGAAGTTAAAACTATTCCACTTGAGGAGTTTTAGGTAAATTACATTTAAGTGATTTTATCTTAAATGTATATATTGTTTGTATATTTTTGGTTTATTTATTGCTCTGAATGTTTTTTTAATCAAATGACTTTTGTTTTTGAGCCTGCATATCAGTAAACGACTGATCAATAACCATATTAATTGACGATTATTTCAATAGTCGATTAATTATGATTAATTGTTTCAGTCCTAAATTGGAAGGTGGTTCTACACAGTATTGGGTCACACATTTTAGAAAAAAGATATTTCCTTCTACTTTCCAAACATGCATGTTTGGAAAATAGTGATTGTAACAAAAACTTTAAGACAGTTGAGAGGTATGAATACTTTTGCACTTTGGTTAAGAGGTGGTCTAAAATACAGCTTGAAATAAAAAACGCCAAATAAAAACACATTTAATGGAAAAAGTTTTTAAGAAACATCCTCAGAGTGGCATCAGGTAGAGAGTAGGATGTGAATCCGGTTCTGCTTACTTGACAATGTGGATCGGAGAGCTGAACGCCCTGTTGTCCTGCAGCCAGTTGAGAAACGCTCGGACTCTTTCCGACAGAGGAGTCTGCAGCTCAGGAATGTGACTCTGAGCGTGACAGGGACAGAAAGAGGACAACCAAAACATCAGCCAACACTGTTCTTACTATGTCTCAGACAATGTGGATTCCCTCTGTCATCCAAGCTGCACAATGGAGTCAACAGATAGCGCTGGGAGTAATCGCCCCATTGTTACAGAAATAAAAAACGCAGCACAAACAAGAGGCTGACATTTGTTGTTTATTCTGGGTGTTTCCATCACACCCACCATGCAGTGATGGTTGAACTTTCTAGGTAGTTTAAAAAAAAAAAATCTGAAAAGCTTCACCAGCAAATCTGTTTTGCTGTATGACTTGTTTTATTTTACAAGGCAAACAGAAAAAAAAGCAAATCAGTCATTTTAGAGAAATGATGAATTGCACCAGTGAGCTGCAGAAAGAGTTCATGCGATGCTACTGTCCTGCAGTTTTTGTGCGTGTTTTGCTTGTCCAGCTGATACTGACCATGTTGGGGGGAATTGAAGCGTAGCTGGAGCAGCCCAGAACATCACGGATAAACGTTTCGTTGCAGCATTTGCTGATCCACAGATAAAACACCTGGAGAGACAGAAGGTCATCGACAAAAATAAAAAATAATCATAACTAATGTGGTACTGCAATTAACAGTTATTTAAGTTATCGATTAATCAGTCATTCTGACGATTAATCAAATAAAAAAACTGGTACATTCTGCAGATTTTTCATTTAAGCTTTTTTTATACAATATCAGAAATACATTAAAAATACAAATAAAGAAATAATTAAATTCCCTTTTTAAATATGAAACCATTTATTACCTGTAATGCAACAAAATAACATTCCGTCAGTGAACGCTTGATCATTTGCAGCAAAGAAATACCTCAGATTAGGGCTGATCTAATATTTATTAATTGGACTAACCAATTAATAACTGGATCGGAAAAGATGAGTAACAGATTTTCTTTTTTAGAAAATTTGAACAGGTTCATTTGAAAAAGATGTGAAGCAGTTCTGAAGAAAACTGAAGCAGAACATGAAGAGAAGATTTGCATAATTGAGCAAAAAAATTAAAATAAAAGCTTTTATGCCTAAGGCTATATAAAATACTTATGTGTGAGCAAGAACTGTGAAAACAAGGAAAACTAGAAAAGAAAAGACAAACCTAGAGAACCTAACTGAATGTGAGGTGGTTGAAGATACAACTCAGGAAGATGGATTCCCATTTGTTGTACAGAGAAACAACCTTTACTTACATTGCCACAGTCCATGAGGAACGCTCCATCTCTGCTGAGCCTCTCAGAAGAAAGATGCAGCAGGTGAGGCTGAGGAACTACAGTATCGTTCAGATGGAGCGCCCCCTGCAGGACACACAAAAAGGTTTCACTTAATGTAACAAAATAAGAGAGACTACAAGTCTACAATCATAATAACAAATACGTAAGATAGAGACTGACTTCTCGGAGTGAAAACATGTATTTAGCAGTTTGTCAACTTTCCATTTCTTGTGTAACAAAGAACTTGAATCATGGGAATACACATTTTTAAACACGGTGACATGTGAATATGTTTTAGTTAAACGTCCCACCTGGTCAGACATGTTGTCCAGCCGGTACAGGTCAGGATGAAGTATCCGCATCAGCTGCGGCAGCGGCTGCGTCTTGAACTCACACATGGCGAAGATGCGCTCATCGAGCCGCGTGCTCGTTCCTGTCCGCAGCGCTTTCTGGAACAAACCGGAAAATATCTTCAGCAATTAATTTCTCTGATGTTGGTTACATTAATGTTTAGGATTGATGGAAGGATGATTGAAGAGGAGAGTGGAAAGTTGTCTGGATGGATGAACAGATGTGTGCATTTAACAAATGGATGGATGGAAGGACTGACTGAATGATAGACAGCTGGATCAATAGCTGTATAGAAGGATGTTGGATTGATAGATGGGCGTATTGAAAGATGGAGATATTCAATAAATAAATTGAAAAATGTGATAGATTGATCAAGGACTGGACTGACTGATGAAGAGGTTTGTCTGGTTTAAGTGGTGGATCCACAGATTAAATATCTGTCATGATGGATTAATTGATAGATTGATTGACTAAGGAGAAATAAAGATGTTTAATCAGCATCTTGTTGAACATTTTAATTTTAATTTTAGAAACATAATGTGCTATCCATAGCAAAAGCAACAGACTTTTTGATCTTTTTTATGACATTGCCGTATGTTTCCAGGCTTGTGTAGGAACCAAAACTGTTTTATTATTTGCAAAATTCCCTTTTTTCTGTTTTTGTTTTTCTGAATTTCACTTTTTCCATTTTAACCATATTTATTAAAGGAAAAAGCATATAATTATCGAGTGAATCAGGAGCCATAAAAATCCAGATTTACTGTTTAGATTTTACAGATATAACAGAGCTGAATGATTTTACAAAAAGTGTTTAAAAGCATTTGTCTATAATTGCTTTAAAGAACTCAAAAATTATCTGCAAAACAAGTTTTTCACGTTTTATAAAAGAAAATCTACCTTTAAATAATGCTCCAGAGTTTAACTTGTTTTAATAATTGATTAATCTATCAATTATTTTGATGATTAATCGAATAAAAATAATGGCACATTTTGCAGATTTGACATCTAACCATTTAAATCAGTTTTTATAAAATATTGGAAATACATTAAAAGATGCAAATAAATAATTTAATTCATTTCTAAATAAGAAAAACATTTTCCTTTAGTTCATATGAACCAGTGGAAGCTAAATCTATGCCACTTTAGGAGTTCTGGTGAAAACATATTTACAAAGGTGTTTTTCTTAAATGCAAAATGTATATATCTTTTGCTTAATTACTACTCCAGATATGTTTTTTTTTCAGCAAATTGCCTTTTCTAAGTCTGTATTTTCCAGTTAATAATTAATTGATTAGTAAATTTGGTCAAGGTTACTTCAATTAATCAGTAATCAATTAATCACGATTAATCGGATTAATTGTTTCTTCTCTAACTCCCACCTGTTTGAGAAGAGCCAGGATGTAGAGGGGGAAAAGTCGCATGGCTGCAGGGACGACGACTCCAGACTGCTGCAGGTTCGACACGCTGCTTTTGTAGGCGCTCACAAAGTCCACGACGGCGTTCACCAGAGCATCACGAGCATCTGACAGGCTGGAAGATATCGATCGATCGATGGCTGGGACACACAGCAAAGATCATTTATAAAACTGGAGGGGAACTAACACCTGCAACAATGACTGATAACCGGGTTTGCAGAAAATTGCCCCTGCAAAATTTGAGCAATTTCAAGGCAAGTTTTCACACTTTGGAGATAAAACATGCAAAACAGATTATATAATTTATTATTGTTATTAATAATGTCTTGTGATAGAATTTGAAATTCTACAATGGGACAATATGAACTAAAATATAGCAAATTTTTGTGTTCTTAACAAATTTAACAAAAAATATTCTACAATTTCACTGACTTTAACTTCAGAAAACAATAATGCAACCTTCACTTCAGTTACACAGATGAAAAAGTCACTGAGCCATTAGGAGTAATAAATATTCAAAAATTAAGTAAAAAATGTTCCTGCTAAGTTTTCTGGCATTTAGTAAATAGAAATAATTTTAGTAATTCTAACTGACCCAAAGCAAGAGAAGTTTAGTCTGATTTAACTTCAGGTAGTGAGAAAAAAATTAAAGGTATCTTTTTGTTTGGTGTATAAAAATACCTGGTTTCAACTGTAAATAACTCTTTCCAAATTTAGGTTTTAATCAAGTTTTAGACTGCACTTTATTACAAAACTATGCAGTTTGAATATCAAAATACTTTTCAAGCCTTGAAAACACCTAATTGAAATTCAAGCATTTTCAAGGATTTTAAGCACCCAAACAGACCCAGAAATAAATAAATTTCTAAAATCTTTAGAAATTAGATAATTTTCAGTAAAACAATGTAAGTTAAAGTGGTAAAAGTTGTGAACTCACCCATGTTGGCTAGCAGACATGTGATAGCCTGAACGTCAGCTCCGGCGTAAACATCGCTCAGCTGACTGACCACCGGCAGACACAGAGTGTGGACTCTGATCCGCCTTTTCCCTACACACCGACAAAATAGAAACATTACTTTTAGAATAATCAGTTTTTTTAGGTGCTGAATTTGGGTTTACCTTTACTGGACGTGTAGAGCAGAGCAGCCTGAAAACAGGCCAGAGACGAATCAGCAAGAGAGTCTTCGATGGACATCTGGACAGCGAAGGCAGAGTCTGGGTTCACATTAGCCAGGGACAGCAGGTCGGTGGAGCGCACAAAGAAGTTACCGTGGAACGTGTGGATGGATAAACCTGAAACCACATCATCTAGGTTTAAGAATGGCTTCAGAGGAACATCTGAAAATACAAAACGAGTGTCTCATTTTGCTGGGGATACCTTTAGTGCATCGTATTCTCATGACGGCCTCGAAGCCGACCTTCCTGGTGAGGTAGCGATCGAGGTCCCTCTGAAACTTCTCCAGCTGCGCCGGGTTGTGGATGTAATGAAAGGAGGGGTAGTAAAAGACGCTGCCCGCCGAGTACTTGGAGACACACGCTGAAAAAAATTATATATTTTTAGGCTTCGAATGTGAAAAGGATTGATTTAAAAAAAATAAATAAAACTCAAAACATTCTTCATGTCGGAGGAAATTTAAAGGGCATTTATTATGCAAAATTCACATTTTCTACTTTCACTTGAGTTTTTACTTCTTCAAAAAAAGAAAAGAAAATACCCAGCTGCTTATTTGGCTATAAGTTAATGTTTTTTGGTGTCTGGAAGATGAGCCGTTTCAAAATCTCAAGAATGTAATGTGGCAAACCAGCAGGCACAGCCCGTTACCTAGCAACCCCAACAGAGTTCCACCCATCACCTAGCAACCCAAGTGGAGATCGAGCATGTTTGGTCAGCTGTATGCGCCGTGCACTGACTTTGGGATCAATAAAGTATTCCTGAATTTAAATTGAGCTTGAATTTTTGAAAAACTGATCAAGAATAAAAAAAAAAAATAATTGGTTGCTCAGGTTGAATAGATCTGGAGGAACATTTGAATTTCTTTATATTTGGAAATACAAAAGCCTTTATCCTATAGAAGAATGAGAACCCAGAAGTTTCAAACCTGTTCTTACCCAGTGATGAAAGGTCGGCGTACTGTGAGCTGAGCAGGAACAGATCCACTCCAATCTGCTGCCCTGAGCAGTCCAGCGCAAGCTTCTTATAGAAATCCGTGGCAGGACCCAAGTGCTGTGCTCCCTGAAGAGTTATCAGTCAAATGTAAAATAAAAAGAGAGAACAATCTGAGAAACTTTCCAAAAAGTAGGTTATTAATAATTAATTTAGTTTTTCCATTTGAGATTTTCAGACACCCAAATCCAGAACCTAAAATAGCAACGTGATGTCAAATGTAACTGAAGATATAAATATAACCCATACTGATAATATTATGCTACTTCGTACAATTCTGCAGGTTTCAGCAACATAAATTTAAGGCTTTCTCAAGACCTTCTAAAGACCATTATGAATAAAATTTAAAATCTGTATCAACAGAAATGTACAAAATAAAACTGCACATTTTATATTGCAGTAGTGCCAAGTTTCTCTTGGCACAAAAATGCACAAATATTCAATGATAAATTTACAGTTTCCCATGATAGACCCAAAAAAGCTAATTAGCTAGCTGCTAGTTAGCAGTAGCCTCAACTACCTGGAGTTACGGAACTCAATCAAGACGTCTGCACGCAACTCAAATATTTGATAGAAAGTCCCACGAGAAAGATAAACATATGATATTAAAACGTCCTGTCATGACAACATTTAAGACATGCAGTTAACTTGTTTCAGACCAACTTACATGGTTTATAATGAATTTAAGATATTTTAAGGCCTTCATTTTACATACAGGAATTTAAGACTGCATTTCTAAATGCAGTTATTTTCAGATACAAGTCAATTTTGAAAAAACTTGTTTTTTGATAAAAAGCTTTGTCACTTAATGAGGTTTCACCTTTTTGCATCACCAACCGGATGTTGCCACTGGCGCAAACCACGAAGACGACGACAACGACAGAAAGCAGCTATTGTACCATGACACAGCATGTTTTTAGTGATTTATTCACATGCTTTTAATAGCGACTCTTATTTAATGGAAACTGCCAAATTGTGTGTTTTTTTTTACATTAGCGGAATACTGACGTAGTTTTGCACACATTTGTAACGGAAGGACAAAGCCATTTTGGACGTGAAAAATGTTTCCAGACAAACATGGATCAAAACTCTTTGGTGAAGTCTCCAGCCACGCTTGAAGTGCTAACTGATAAAAAGCTTCAAATGTTGCCAGAGTCTCCACTGCATCAGATCCTTTGGTTCCAGAAACGTTTCGTAACTCTCCCATAATCAAAATCTATGAACCTTGGTGATGGAACGCTGGTTCGGATCTTCTCTTGACTGCAGCTTCCCTGCTCCCAGGGTCGGCAGCTGAGTCTGGAACAGCGTGACGCGACCGCCGGTGGGCGACATGAGCTTGAAGGCGGCCTGTAAGGCGGGACCGAGAGCGCTGTGCGTCTCTCTGCTCTGGCTGAACATGGCTGGCAGCGACATCAACAGTTCTTTCACAAGCTGAGGAAGGGAAAGGAATTTTAACATCCTCACACATGAACATTAGTCAAAACGTTCATATGTTTTATACCAGTGCTAGAAAGAAAAACAAACACAAGTACCTCTTTACTCTCCTTTAGGTTCACCATCAGACTGTCATGTGACGGTATAAAAACATCTGCAAAAACAGTTATAGTGACATTAAAAGCAAAGAGTTTTACTATTATTCCTCACAAAATAGCATCTGGAAATGTTATAACTTCTCCTTAAATCAAATCTTGGATCTCACATTCTTCTTTCCAGGAGAAGTTGACTGGTAGTAATTTAGCTTTTACCTCAAACTGCATGATACAATTTAAATTCCAGAAAAGGAGTCATTTTTCTTTCTGTCCATAAAAAAAATGTCCGGATATCTACAATAAATTTAAATACTTTAAGCAGATGGAAAAACAGAAAAACATTAAAGATTAATCATAAAATGGATGTAAAATGGGTGAAAATGGCTTCAAATCAATAAATAAGTCAGAAAATTGCAGACCAATCACCTTGTTAGAAGCTATTAGCCCCACCCAGTTAAAAGGTCAAAAATTAAATTTCTGATCTGCTGCAACATAGATTTAAATATCATAACATAAAAATACTTATAAAAAATCTGATTATTTTTTTTTAAATCTGACTATTTTAACACGTGATGAATACACTATGATCCAATTATTTAATTCAAAATTTCATAAAAGTATTGAAATATTTACACAATTATTTATAACATAAATTACTATATAATTAAGTTAAATATTTTAATATACATCTAAAATATTGAATATATGTATTTACTAGGGATGCTCCGATCAGGTTTTCTGCTGCCGATTCCGATACCAATCATCAATGAGGCCGATCTCTGCCGGTCACTGATCTTTGCCAATCACCTTGATTGAGGTGATTGGCAAATTAATTTTTGACTGTTAATTTTTTGCTTTAGGTATAAATGCTACTATGTGACCTGACAAAATTAAAAAAATTATCTGGCAATAAATTCACCTAATTTAGGCATAAAACATACAAAATACTTGTAGGCACAATACAGCAGCTATTCAGTCAAAATGACAACTGAGAAACCTGCAATCAGTAAAATAATATTTAACAGTAAGGCTCTCAGTACCATAAATTATTAGTCAAATAAATCTGCCTATATCAAATAATGCCAAATAAAAAAGGAAATATTCATTCAAAGTCAAACGCAGGCTGCATCAAAATAAACAATCCTTCCTGATAGCATGGCTAGCTGATGAATGCTGGTTCTGATTGGCTAGCTGATGAATGCTGGTTCTGATTGGCTAGCTGATGAATGCTGTTCTGATTGGCTAGCTGTTTAATGCTGGTTCTGATTGGCTAGCTGTTTAATGCTGGTTCTGATTGGCTGTTTCTGACCGAGCGGAGTAATTCTGCAGAACACAGGAGGAGGCAGAGGAGATCGATTATTTTTTCAGAGATTATGTCTCGTGTTAGGACAGGGAACGTTTTAATACATATCTAAAATCTTTTCTTTTTTTTTAAGTTACGTGCTGCAGCTTTAAGCAGAGGTTTGGTGTGAGAGTCACTGCAGGTGGAGCAGAAACGGCGCTACGTCTGTGAAATATTACTACCAGTAGCGTAGCGGCGGTTCAACAACGAGAACAGAACCAGCGTCTTCCACCGCCAGCTCGAAGACTTAAATTCTTTTTCAGGTTATTTGTTTAGCTTTCTGACCGTGATGCTAATCGGGGTGAGTGTTGGTAGTTGTGCGCTGCTTTACTGGCCGCTACGGATGTCCTTTTTTCCTGCATTGAGCCTCGATGTAGCCAAACTCAAGTGCTTGTTTTTTAAATGTCACATTAGATTCGTTGTGTTGATGCATTTTGACGTGCTTCACCCCGAGGTAATTTTCCACACGCAAACTTCCCCGTTCACTCTCAGCATTATAGTTGCACACCACATTGCTTAGGATTTACTGCTGCGCGCTTGCGCAGTGTGAAGGAAAGAGGAGACAGCTGCACACGCAGACTGCGAATGAGATACAGGCGATCGGCAACACCGATCATACACTTTTTCACGGAAATCGGACAATTATGATAAGTGGCTGGCCGATCGATCGGCACACCTCTAGTATTTACAATTTTAATGGAATTGTTACATACATAAATAAGCATTTAATATCTTATTTAAGTATTAAAGTAAGGTACCTTTAGTCTTTATTAACTTAATTCACTAAATTCAACACACATTTTTCTCATTGAGTCAAATAAAATCATTACCAATCTTTTAGAAATAAACACAATTATTTGCAGTAATTACACAAAACCAACCAGGGGTTAAAACAAAGTTTCTCCATGTTCCTTTTCTAATGGGAGTGAAGAGACGTACCATCGATGTCCGACACCACCAGCATCTGTGGCTGAGACAGTCCCTCCTGGAGGTTGTAAAAATGGACGGTATTGTCAAAGGTGAGGAAGCCCACCTTGGTGCGCGCGTCTCCTGGCAACCTGAAATGCAAAACAGCATCCATCAGTGTTTGTTTGGGCGGGAAAACGTCAACAAAACAAATGTTCAGGAAGAAGCCTCCAATAAGAACTTTAAGAGTGCGTTCACACTGGCCATGTTTAATCCGCTTTAGTCGAACTCTGGTTTGTTTGCCCAGAAAGTCCAGTTTGTTTGGGGAGGAGTGAATACATAATTAAACTCTGATGTGGGCCAAAAACCAAACTTTAGTTTGGTCTTGGTTCAGTTGAAGTGAACTCAAATGCATATGTGAACGCCTAGCAGAATGGAAACCGCTTCAAAAGCAGAAAGTAGACTTAAGTACAGGGAATTCTGGGTAAATAAAACCAGGACAAAAATGCGAGATGGCTCTAGCTGGAGAAATGGCTCGTTATCTTTAGCTAAAGACAAAAGATAAAAATCTACAACCGCTAAACTGGAATGCCACTCTGTTTCTGTTTTGTGAAAAGGAAGTTGTGCACAGCGTCTTCTTCAAACGTTTTTGTGTCGTTTCCTTCAGTGGTTCTTGGTGCAATGCCACCACTGGCGAGGAGGGAAACAGGTTTTGGTTCATTTCACTCAGTGCAGTGCAAAAGCGAACCACACCAGCTGAAAATGTAACAAATGTTGCAATTTTTATCTCCAATTGAACAAGAATTTACCAGACTATGAAATGGGAAAACACCCCAATGTAATGTTTTTAACAGAACATAAAATAACCTGAGTTAAAGGAAAATGCATTTTTCAAACTATGATTTCATTTAGTTGTCCAAACTCACTTGTCCAGGTTCTCCAGAAGTGATTCACAGAAGTACTTCAGGTATCCTGCCTCCACGGCGTTGTGAGACACGTCGAGCACAAACAGGTAGACCGCCGGCTGTGGGGGTCGCAGCTGAACCCAGGGGCAAAGACAGAACGTAAGCTGTTGTCTCAAATGCTTAGCTCCTTCTGTGTTTTGAAAGTTATTTCAAGAAAAATACAACACCTCCCTCTAGTGGACAAACAACCACATTGCAACAACAGGACGTTGTGGAGAATTTTACCATATAGTCTGAGGAAGCGATGAACTCCACTGTTGAGTTTTGGACCTCCGGCCTCTTGTGAGGCTCTCCATATGACCTCGTTACCGGGTTGTACATAAACTCATCTGGAACTAAACAAAACATAAAAACAAAAGTCTTAGATTTTAATAAAATCATATAAAAGAATGAAGAAATCAGTACCTAACAGTTTCCTACCATCGTTGACTCGATAACAGAGGTTACACTTCCACCTGCGCTGGTCCAGGAAGGTGATGAACGGGTTGATGTACGTCCGACACGAGCGACACCGCACTATTGTGTTGGATGTGATCACTGGTAGCTGCTGCAGAGAGGAGCAGGGAAAGGGTTAAGCTCACCCTTCTGCTCAATTTCTGGCCTCTCAACTTGTTTTCTCCATTTTGTATCTTTTAGAAAAACATTCCTTTATTTCTGCAAGAGCAGACGACCAAAACAGGCTTTTACTTCCACGTCCAATGGAACGTGGGTGAATGCATACTTGAACAGTTCTTTGACCCATTTATCTGTTTCAGGCAAAAGAAACAATTTTGCAAATCAGTTTCTTTCACTATAAAACTAACAAAAACTGCAGGTGTGTGTCTGTGTATAGTGAATTTTAATTAAAATGTGATTGTTTTTCATTCAGTGGGTAGAAAATCCAGTAAGAGTAGCAATATTTCATAATAAAATAAAAAGTACATTTTCTCAAAAGAGTTCCTCAAGTTACATTTACTAAGTAAATGTAACTAATTACTTCCCAGCTCTGAGTAAGAGCGGCTACCTGCAAATCTCTGAAGGGGTGAAGGAGGAGGCCCAGAGGGAGGCGGGCCTTGTTGAGTAGCGCCTGGGTTTGAGGGATGCTCGTCAAGGTGCACCTGAATGTTCTGGAGAGCAGAGGAACAGACAATCAGGACAATCAGAAGAAAAAGTGTTGAACGATGAAGGCGTGTGACCAACTTACTGTGGGCTGCAGTTGACCTTCTTCAGATCGGGGCTGAGGTTCGGCTCAGGAGCCTCCAAGGGCCTGGAAGGGAGCAGGTTCCTCTCCTGCAGCAGGTTGACCGGCCTGAGGGCCTCCATCTCCAGCTCTGGGACGCCGCTCAACCCACCCAGAGCTGCAGAGAGCTGGGACATGTTGGGGAAAGGCTGCAGAAGAAGAAACGGTTAGGGAAAAAAAAGAAAAAAAAGTTTCTTTCTGCACAGCAGTTCTGTTCTATCACCTGGGAGTACTGCTGGTAACCCGGCTGACTGTACACGCTGTGGGACGGGGAAGCATCAGGGCCGGGGGCTTGTCCGTGTTGATAGGCTGATTGCATGCTGTGGTAACCATAGCTACCAAAGGGCGGAGCCTGATTGGTCATGTTGTTGGAGGGTGGCATGGAATCTGTGCAAAAGATTTCAGCATCGATATCATCATTAAAGCAGGAACGTTTCAGTATTTTGGTATTTTACTTTTACTATGCCACTTTAGGAATGTGGCATGTTTAATTTAATTTAAAAAGTGTAACTCATTCAATCTCCTCCATCCATCCATCCATTTTCTGTTCACCCTTGTCCCTTAATGGGGTCGGGAGGGGCGCTGGTGCCTATCTACAGCTACGTTCCGGGTGAGAGGCGGGGTACACCCTGGACAGGTCACCAGTCTGTCACAGGGCAACACAGAGACATACAGGACAAACAACCATACACACACTCACACCTAGGGACAATTTGGAGAGGCCAATTAACCTGACAGTCATGTTTTTGGACTGTGGGAGGAAGCC